>PVJI01000423.1:0-268582 GCA_004026765.1 Micronycteris hirsuta
CTATAAACAAAAAAGGAAATAAATGAACAGAAAATGTATGGAAGACAAATAGAACTTGGTAGCAAATATAAGGACACATTTCAACACTTGAAAACCAAGGACAAAGATTGCCAGGTGGCATTATTTTGCTCAAATTTATTTATCCGCTTTATGGGCACTCTCCAGGGTTAAAGGTCAACTGAAACTGGCTGGGGCTGAACATCTCTGGTGGCACAAACCTTTCTGGAAAACAAAAAGATATTTGGTACTGTTTATCAAGACAAGAAAAGCTGTTAATGTTTGAGAGAAGTCATCTTTCTTCAGGACACTCTTGCCAGTGAAATAATCTAAATGGAGAGAGGGACACACCTAAAGAGTCCCATAGCATTTAAAAAATAACACAAAGCTATAAAGGACCCGAGGTTAGTAATGATGGCACAACTTTAATATGGCAATTATCAGTTCCATATACTGCAAGGAAAATGCTGTTGATAATGTTCAATAAAAATCTGGATACTTAATTATATGCACATGATTATACATCATACATATATATATATCTCAATCAATAATTTGTAGTAAGGTGGGATTATGGGTTATTTTTTAAAAATTTATTATTCTATTTAATTATAAAAATACAATTAGAATTTTAAACTTGAATTAAGATTAATGCTGCAAATATAATTTTCAATATAATTAACAGAAACATTTAATTAAAATAAAAATTGAATAATTTTTTTTTATGAACTCACATTTTTGAAAGTTAAAAAAGAAGAATTCAGTTTTCTTAGTGGTATAATTATTTCTTCAAGGTTTCTTGGTAGTCAGCTCATCTGCCAAATTCCAGATGAGCCCAGTTTCTGATTTTACATGATGACAATAACATGAGAAAAGTATTTTGGTGAAATTAAGATTCTGTAGGTTTCTATGCCCAAAATGGCCTTGATTCTTTTCTGGAGAGGGCTGAGTTATATGGAGTGTGTGAAACATTTAGTAAATGTGGTATCTTACCCTGTTCATTTCATCTGGAGCCTTGGATTACAAATTCATATAATGGAAATAACAATTTCTATTTTTCCAGATTCTTGGATTAAATGAGACATACCTAGGTCTAGTAATATAAATTTATTTCTTTTGCTATTTTGAATACTAAAGAAAAATATCAGAAAAGCATATGATAAGATTTATTACCTTGAGAAATAAGGGACCTGGCTCTTATTTCAGGTCTGTTTGAACATTCTAAAGATGCTCTTCCTAGATATTTATCCTGTTTGAATCTCAGTTGTTTGATCTATAAAATGGAGCCGGTCTGAGTGATTTCTTAAGGTTCTAACTTTATTTCTCCTTATGTGACCATATGCATAGTTATACATTTTTCCATATTCATCTTAATAAAAGTTTTACTTTTAGTCACTAAAATATTTGTCTCCAGTCAGAAATTCTCAAGCCCCTTCAGATTTATAACTGAAGTAGAATCTTTAAAGACCCAGATGTCTAGTTAAAAATTGAAAATAGCCACTGCTTAGATATAGTTTAACTTCCACTTGTTTAGAGGACACGAGTCATGAACTATGCTGAGTCAGCTCAGACTCTGATGAGACTATGGTGCGTCTGCATTGAGTCAAAGGTAGAGATCCATGCGAGGGATCCCTGGCCACTCCTCCAAATATTCCAACCCCATCAAAATTATATGTTACAAATAATATATTTGCACAGTGATTTGAATTCTATCAGGAAATCCTCTACATCACAGGTGGCAAACACAAGGTCCATGAGCTGAATCCGTCCCTCCGTCTTGTTTTATCTGGCCCGGCACCTTGTTTCTACCCAGTGACAAGGCTGAGTTCTTGCTTAACTGTTAAGAAGTAGTTACATTTATACAGTCCCAAAATTACATTCGGCCCTTTGAAGGCAACCTCGAGGCTGATGTGGCCCCCGGTGAAAATGAGTTTGACACCCCGGATCTACATGATCACCATGTTAGTGCCTAGGAAGTCTCCATAACTTCATCCATTCTGCCCCTGGATTTGAAGACAGGCTATTTTTTCTGGCTGTAGACACTGGCAAGTTTTAAATTGAAAACGGGAGACAACTGAGAGGAAAGCAAAACCCATTTTCACAAGAGAGACTTGGCAACTTGAGTAGTAAACACTCCAGCTCCACTTGAAAGACGAGCTTTCTCTCTCCTCGGTGGGAGAAACAAAGATTTGAAGAAGGAACAAAATGTTAAGAGAACATGGAACGAAGGCTGAGGACTCAATCACATGCCAATATCACTGAAAAAGAGAAGGGCCTGGAACACTGTCCTACTGACCTGGAACTCTGAGGGACCCTGCAACCCCAGCCTCCAGCAGAGCCCGCAAACAAAGCTGTATGTTACAATGCAGGGCATGGACTGAAAAGCTACACAAGCTTTAAGAACACATTCCATATTGATGAGAATGTAATTAAAAAACAGGACTGAAGGAAATACACAGAGTAAAATGCTAAAGGGGAGCACTGATGCATTTTTTTAACACAGTGCTGTTTTGGGGTACATCTCACTGGATCGGCAATCTTGGACAGCAGGCCCATCGGTAGGAAGCTCGTCCAGAGTGCACAGTGTTACGTTTTTATGTTTTCCTTTTGACAGCAGATATTCCCTAATTAGGAAAGGAGATTTTATTACAAGTTTTATCTTGCCGTAGAAGTCCAAGCACTTTCAGAAAATGAATAGAGCATTTTCCCAAGGGGCTTGGCCAAATGAGAATTTCAAAAAATGGCAACAGGCAAAATCTTCCCCTTTCCTGTGAATGATTGATGACAGGAAAAATAATGGAATAATCTGACTGAAAATATAAGTACCTGTTAATGTAGATTAAATTTGTAGTATTGGAGGTTGTAAGACTGTTCAATGAATTTTACAGTTATCAACCTTCACGGGAATGGCAGATTTGAACTTACACACTAGTCAATGTTGATTATCTACAATGCACAGAATTGTGCTGGATGGGACAGATTCAAGGTGGCTCTACTAATACTATCCCTTGCTTGATTTCAGTTCTGAACTCATTAAGAAATAGACCCCCCCCCAAAAAAAAGACATATCCCAGGAGACTGATCCCTTAAGAAATTCCCTCAAGGCTATTTGTTCAATTCATATACATCCATCCTCGTGAAGACTACCAAGTGCTAGTTCTAGTACTCACCAAGTGTAAACCGTACATTTTTCTTAATAAAGATACTAATAAGGCAATAGGAAGAATAATTAATTATTATAATTAATACAGTAGAAAGGATTACAGAGAAGGGGAAAGAAGAAGGATTTGGTAGGAAAAGTGTCAAACTGCAGGGAAGCTCCTAGAAAGTTCCTGCTAGGTTGACCAGCAGCTTTCCCTGCTCATTAGAAGTCAAAGAAATGGGATGTCCCAGTATGACCACCATGTCCATTCATTGGCTGGGATCAACCTGGGGTGGTAGCAAAGCCTCAACAAAAACATATTGTCATTCAGGGGGCGACACTGGGCTGACAGTTGGCCACGACCCCTGCAGCAGGAGATCAGGGTATAGCAATTGCATGACTGCCATACATAGTGTGGTCATAACTTTTTTCTGACTACAGTCCAGTGAGTATAGTTATATATTGCCGAAAGCTCTCAAAGATTTTCATCTGCAAATCTTTGTTTCGCCTTCATGCTTTAAATATATTCACTATGTAACTGTACCGTATTGACAGCTATTACTTCTCAGTCCTTTGAAAATACAATTGCATGGTCTTTCATTTTGTAGTAAGATGTCAGCTTTCCATCTAATTCCCTATTTTAAAGTACATCATTTTCTTTCTGGGGGCTTTTAAGATTGCTGTCTTTGGCGATCTGCAATTTCATCACAAGGTACTGATGTGTACATTTGATTGATTTATACTGAGGTTTGCTCATCTTTCTGAATCCGGGTATTTTCTAAATCAGGCATCCCCACTTCCGAGGATTTTTTTTCTTCCAACTCCATTACCTCTTCCTGAAATTCCAGTTAGACTTATATTCAGCCTTCTCCCTTCAATTTGTGGGATGTAACTGGGAATAGATTTTGCTCAACAGAAGAAAGCACTGATTAAAAGTTAGATATTTTTAAAGATATCCTACATTGCTGTAAGGAAATAGTGAGGACTTTTTGTGATAGAAACATATGAACAGAGTCTGGGCATACACGAAGAGCAGCTATTGTTGATATTTAAATATTATAACTGTATTTTTAAGGTGATCTTTAAGTTCTTCCAAATCTTGAAAATTCTATTATTATTTCAATGAAATAGCAGTTACGTAACTTTTACTTCTAATGCCTCAAGGGTTGTTTAATACAGTACTGAGACTTAAATCCCATAGTCATACATGCAAAAAAGGGCCTACTTTGCCATTCTTTCAAGAATCCTGAAAATAATTTAAAATATTCCAGACAGTTGACCTTGATATTCAGTCAGGATGGATTAATGTTGACATGAAGGAGTACAGCTACCTGTCGAAATTATTTTAGACTGCTTCTGTGTTCTTGTGAGGCTTTAATCAGTGTAACCAATTAAGAAAGAAATCTTTCCTATTTGGCTACAGTTTCTGTTTACTGTTCTGTAATTCTTTTTTAAAATTCTTCCCTACAGGATCTTTAAAAAAAAGAAGATATCAAAAACAAACCGAATATGCCCTGGCTGGTGTAGCTCAGTGGATTGAGTGTGGGCTGGGTACCAGAGGGTCCTGGTTCGATTCCCCGTCAGGGCACATGCCTGGGTTGCGGGCCGGGTCCCCAGTGAGGGCCATGTGAGAGGCAACCATACATTGCTGTTTCTCTCTCTCTCTGTCTCCCTCCCTTCCCCTCTCTCTAAAATAAATAAATAAAATCTTTAAAAAAAACAAAACAAAAAAACCCCGAATACTATGAATGAACTATTTAATAATTAGGAAGAACAAATACTACTCCTGCTTGTCTCACTGCTTGCCTTCAGGAAGCATTCCTACCCCCACCTCCCCAGATTCCTTGTGCTCCTTGGATTCATAAGATAATTCACATCAGCTTGCTTTCCCTCATACTGCTGAGCTGTTTCTTTCTTATCCCTTTCTTCTCCAACAAAACAAGTCAATGAATTAATACACAGAGAGCATTTAAAACGATGCCTGCAGCAGAACAAGTGTTCAGTCAATGATCTTACTGCGCTTCAACAGAGCTGCAGTATCACACAACCCCAGAGCATCATCCCCATCGAGTCTATGGAAAGCACACCCCTTCCCCGCAACCCCAGGACCCCAGTTTCATAGTCCACAGCCTATGGCGGCAGAGTGCGGCCTTTTAATGGGTCTGGGGAAAAGTTTCCACATCTTTTTGTAAAAATGAGAAAAATGTTCTCCTTGCATTGATCCTAAACTCAATAACTATTATGACCACTCTGAACTACTTCACAGTAACACTGATTATTATTATACATCCATTTGAATCAATACGATATTTATTGCTGTGTGTATAGCGATTTGTAATTTTCAGAAAGTTACAACTATGAGTCCCATGCGAAAACAGAATAAACACAAGTCAGCAATTTTATTCAATTCAGAAATTAAAGAGCAAAGTAGTAAGATACAAAAATTGGTTCAAAGAGATTTTGAAGAACATATATATACACATCTGGGTGTGGATGCTGAAATAAATGTTAATTACTATTAATCCCTTACTATTAATATCCCTTAGGGCAATGAAATGAGTTATTTGTGGCTATCTTTTCTGCATGGCATAAACTGTATCTTGCTGAACAAAATCCGTGTGTATTACTATGGACAAATATTGTTTACCAGGTGTTCTGTACAAATTAATTTCTAACCCTCAAAATTATAAAATAGCCTACAAATAAAAAATTAATTAAATATGCACCCTTATACACAACAAGCTAATTGCTGGGGGAGATTCCTAGACAATACCCACTGAAATTCTTGCTCATTTCCAAGTCTCAACTCAGAGAACTAACAGATTTATTAGGGATATGAAAAATGAGAATATAGTTGAAGGTACATGAAGTGCAGTGGCCTGAAGCTGTTTTTTTTCAAACATATAAATGAAGGCCAAGTTTGTGGAGTTACTTATTTATATAGTTATATTTATCTTGGAATTAAGTATAGTATTTATTCTTGAGGAACAACTTTTTATATAGTATTGCTGGGTTAATACTTTGTGTTTTTTATGTGTGCATTCACTTATATCTTTAATGTAGTATATGTAAAACATTTAAAAAGTAAGGTCAATGGAAATAGGTCAAATTATTTTCAATAAAATCCAATGTTACAATATGTTTACTTTGGAAGCAACTCCAAATGAGCTTTTTATTTATTAATCCCATCCTCTGAGGTAGCTTATGTAATGATTTCAGTGACTATTATCTCATAATTGGTGAATTTTTTCCCAGAGATTTAAAGAGTAAATTTACTAGCAAATTATTCTTACAGAGTTTAGACATGATCCCTGTTAGTATATTTTCCTCCTGCCAATTGAGCTTGCATGTTTTTAAAGCTGCCATGTGGTCTTGATCATTTTTGTCGGGGAAGGTGCTCTCCATTCCCTCCTCCTCTCACTTTTTCCATTCTTTGATTGTATTCCAAGGTATTTCTTGGCTCATACTTATTAACTCTCAGAGCCCTTGCAGCCTGAAACACACACCTCTGGCTGTACACCTCTCGTTCCAGCTTCCTGTCACTTCCAGGTGAAGGCAGTAACCACCTGTTTCTCCCTCCACCCACTCTTTCCTTTGTACACGTAGCTAAAGCAGACTAGCTATCCCTTTGGACAGTGCGGCCATGTAAAAGGAAGTAAATCCGTAGAACTAGCATTTAGGCTTACGGAAAGATGCTCGTTCACTTCGAGAGGCGGCATGCTCCAACACTGTTTCACAAGGACTCTGAACATGAGGTGTTTGGCACTAGCCCAGCTACCAATAGGGTGGCTGCTTTTTGCCCAGTGGTGTTGCTGATTCTTCATGTACTTAACTCTGTCGAGAAGCATATGTAGAGAAACAGTGATTGCTAACTTCACTCATACACTTAACCATTGCCACTATTAATTATTTCTGCAAAATGTGTATATTGGTTAATATTTGATAAAGTCAGTGTACATGACTATGCTGCTATAAAAATATCTGTGTCTTATGCTGGCTTGTGAGGCTCAGTTGGTTAGGGCATTGTCCAGTAACCAAAACGTTGCAGGTTCAATTCCCAATCAGGGCACATACTTAGGTCTTGGGTTCAATCCCTGGTCCAAGCGTGGGCATGTGTGACCCCTGGGCTGGACATGTGTGACCCCCAATACGGGCATGTACAGGAGGCAACCAATCAATGCTTCCTTCCTGCATCAATGTTTCTCTCCCTTCCTCTCTCTCTAAAAGTAATGAAAAAATATCCTCAGGTGATGATGAAAAAAAAAAAAAGATGTGCATTGAAAACATCATAAATAAGATTAAAAATAAACAACAGGTTGAAAACTATGCCACATGGAAAAGACTCCACCTATTGTTGCTGACTTTGAAGGTATGAGGAGGGAGTTTGTGTCAGCTAAGGGATGCGGAGGCCTCTGGAATCTGGAAAAGAGAAGGGAAGGATTCTCTCCTGGAAACTCCAGAGGGAATACAGGTCTGTCGGCACATTGGTTTTAATTCAGTAAGTTCCATTCCAAACCTGTGATGCAAAGAACTGGAACATAATAATGTGTGTGACCTGAAGTCAGTACATTTGTAGCATTTTTTAATAGCAACCATAGAAAACTAATATACCAACCATAACTAGACGCCTTTACTATTTTGACCTCATCCCTAAAAGTAGAAAGCACATATTCTAAAGGATCAAAAGTAAAGAAAAGCAAGAGTCCTGCCATATCTCTGACACAAAGTTTGAGGTTCTCTGAGCCCTGGGTTCAGCAGAGACCATGGGATTCCATGGGAAGGGTGCCCCTTGTTAATGCTCCTTTAGTTCAAAGAAGAGTTGACCCGCTGGGCAGATGGTTGTGAGGGAGAAGCAAGAAAAACATCTACTTTCTGAATCTCAGAATTATTGGATTTCTATTTCAATGCTAAATTAAGCCTTTATTTTCTGTATAGTTATCTTTTAATTGTGTCTTTTGGGATACCTCAGCAGGAGAGACATAATTATAAGGTGTGATATGAGCAATTTTGTTTTCCTTTTTATTTATTCAGTGACAAAGAATGAGTGAAAATTGTCCTCTTATTTTTCTGATATAGTTTTCAGATATTTAATCTGATTTGAATAAGACTGAAAAAGGATTTCTGAGCAATTACTTTGCTCACACATTGAAACCACAACCCTCATTAAGATATAATCATCAAGTTCTATTTTATACAAGAACAGAAACACACAATGCATTTATTGTCAATTTATTCTATGAGAAACAAAGAGATTTAGGGAGAAACTTTCATTTTAAGAACAAATTACCAATGGCTTCTTTTTTTTTTATTTAAGATTTTATTTATTTTTAGACGGAGGGGAAGGGAGTTAGAAAGAGGGAGAGAAATATCAATATGTGGTTGCCTCTCATGCGCCCCCTATTGGGGACCTGGCCTGTAACCCAGACATATGCTCTAACTGGGAATTGAACCAGTGACCCTTTGCTTTGCAGTCTGGTGCTCAATCCACTGAGCCACAGCAGCCGGGTGACTCAGACTTCCTTTCAAAGCAGTATACCTATTTCCCTACTTAATATACATAGGCATATAAATTCTTGGGAAAGATAATGGTTTTTTTGGGGCCTTGTTGATGTGGGTCATATATAATAAATATGGCCCATTTTATTTGGTGAAGTATACCAATATAGCTCATTGATTGCTTATTTTGGAAAATAAGCAAGACTATCCTTAGGAATGTGTATCCCTGTGATGGAAGACATTAAGTAAACATAAGCATTGCAGCATCCTTACTGTCCAAATTCTAGGTTCTCACCAGATCCCTCAGTTGCTCGAACAGTAGATAACTTCATAAATACAGGGTCCGGCAGAAGTAAGGCCTGCTTGAGTGTGGTTGGTAGGGTAATAATATGGGTGTAATAATTTATAGTTTTCATTTGAACATTTCACCTAATATGTCATATGGTGTGCTTGAGTGTGCTATTGTTATGCTACAGAATTGCATGCTTATGATTTGAAATAAAATATTTTGTAATAAAAAGGGGCATTGTTTGTGCCAGACCCTGTATCTAACGACATTCAGTAAAATTTAACTGTTTTAACTGAAGACTTCACTTTAGTAAATACCATTGAATATATACATTTCCATGTGTACACATATGCACCCTTATATATGTATATATACACATGTATACACACATACACACACACATCACACTACCTATACACAGATTCCTCAATTAAAATTAGGTAAAATCAGAAACTTTTAAGTCAGAATTTATGGTAGTTATTAAAATTCTATAGTTGGAGGGTAATAAGATTTTATAGTGTGGGTCAAAAGTAGGTTTACAGCTGTGAGTACACAAAACTAGGTTTATTCTTGTATTATTTATTAATTATTTAATTATTTTCTGTAAGAACAACTGTAAATCTACTTTTGCCCCACGCTGTATAGATAACACCCTCATTCTATATAAGGAAATCTCAGAAACAAAAAAGTTAAAAAATGAACCTGTACAAATCAGAGGTAAAACTCAGGATTCCTCATGCTTATGCCCACTTTTCTCCCCCTTGTTTTATTTTCACTCTACAAATAATATAAAATATGCATGAATTTTATAAGTGTGTATAGATTTTACTTTTTTTTAGGAAGACATCTGTCTCAAAATCTTTCATATCTTATACATCCTCTTTCCTTCCTTCTTTTCTTTTTCTTCCTTCCTTCTCTCACTCTCTCTCTTTTTCTTTTCTTTTTTTCTTCATACACATGTGAAGTAAAATTTAATAAATTCACACATTTGCAGACTTTATGCAGATTATTTAGAAACTAAATGTTTAAAATACACTTATATTTGCTTAAGTTCTTTAAGCAAATCTTATCTAAGACAGATTTCAAGAAATGAGTATTTTCTAGTGTGCTTTAAAGAGCCAGGCAAAACAAATCTCTCCTGATTTTGTTTCCAGACATACTATTGTGGGTTAGGGTAAGTGGCTGCGCTCCAGAGGGAGAGAGACAATGTGCTTTCCTGAACTGCTTCCCAAAGTTTTCTTCTGGCATGTCTGTTCCCTTCCTCCTTTTGCTTCTATCCACATAGCAGCCAATCTCCAGAAGCACGTTTCTCTCCCGTAAATACCACAGTAGATTTCTCTGACTGTGTATATGTATCATGCTAACTCGATTATTCACTAAGTTTGTCTTGGTCTTTCCCAAATGGTTTGAAGTTTCAAATCAAATCTGTGATTTAGTAATGTCACCATATGAAAGCTTCTTATTAGCACTGCTCCATTATACATATAAATAATCTGATTTAAAATAGCAAGAATATGTAAAGAGGTTCCAGTACAGCCAACAACCAGAAAAAGAATGTTTGTGGATTAGTAACATCATTTATCAGCCAAACAATTCAGGAGAGGAGTTGAAAGAGTGATGTGTACTCCTCAAATGTGTGTTCTGAAAAATGAAGTGCAAGAAACATTCCAAAGCACAGGGTAAACCTGAGGAAGAAACTGAAACAAATCCATGAGGGAAAAGAAAAGAATTCTGGAAGAAAAAGCAGGAGACTTCCTGTGCGATTCAAAGAACTACCAGGAAGAGAGAAAAGACAAATGGAGGGGAGTCCATGAAAGGACAAATGAGAGGAAAATTTTTTTCCCTGCACGAAAAACCTGATGTCACAGATTAAATGGGCTTTTAGAGCTCCAGGCCAGATTGATGAGAAAAAGCACGTAAAGACATCCTGTAAAATTGCTGTATTCTCAGGGAGAGAAAAGAAAAAAGAAAGCTAGAAAGTCTGAGTTGTAAGATTCAGGGCAAACAAAAAGGCAAAGGGCAAAACTCTAGAATCCTCGTCGACCGTGGCGGCCGGTGGAGGGGCAGCCAAAACCATGGTGAGAAAAAGGGTGCCGTTCTTTTGAAATGAGATTTCATTTCATTTCATCATTAAAGAAAAAATTTGAGAAACTACAAGGGAAACTGTCATCTAAGTACTCTATCTGAAAGAAAAAGTCTTAACTAGACAAATCAGAATAGAAACCTAAAGATGACAGAACAAGAAGAGAAGAACCACTGGAGAGTAATCATGTAGCTATAAATACACACACATAGGCACAGAAACACATACAAATGTGTGTGTGAATAATACTAGGTCAAATGTGTGATACTGTTATTTTCCCCTTTTTAATGCTATCTTGACCTAGTTTTGAGGCCCTGGCTAGAGGCTGCTGAATCCCCCTTCTTCTGCAGCTAAGTAAGTCCACAGAACAACCGCATTCCTTAATTGGCCCTCACTCTCTGGACCACTATACACACCTACCCTAATTTCCCCAGGGCCGGGTATTAAACAACTGGGACAGCCCCTATGCCCCAGAGCCCAGAGAAATTATCTAAGTAACCAGGTTCCACAGACACAGCAGAATCTAGGTACCCACTTGCCATATATAAACTCCAGTCGGTTGGCCCCCTGCCCCAAGGCAACCCCAGAGGGGTGCTGCCTCAGAGCTTTCTCCCAGTTGAAGCTGGCGGACAAAGGGTTCCGCCTCTTTCTGAGTGTCATTGTGCTGTGTCCTACCCCCAAAGGAACCTTGGAATCTTATAAAGCAAAGCATGAAAGTACACTATATTTCCTTTTTTTTAATAATATATTTCTGAATAAGAAATATTTAAGGAAAAATGATGTGCTCTCTAGGAAATTCTGATAATGTTCCAGAGCTAAAAATCTGAAATTACCTAAACCCTTCAAGTCAACCTTGCTGGAGAAGGACTGGAGATACTGTAAAGTGAGGGTTGAAGAAGTGAGGGGGAATCGGGAGTTCTATTTTAGATGTATCAAATTTAAGCTGCTTATTGAACATCCTACCATATATTGACAAGCAGTTGAATATTTTAGTCTGGAACTCACACACTAAATCCAGGGAATGATCAGTGAATAATTACATGTTAGGAGAGCTATAAGACCTGAAACTACTTAAAGGTGCCACGGGAAAGAATGACACCAGGGCATGCCAACATTTAAAGGTGGAGGAAGAGAGGGAAGATCTAATAAAGGAGACCAATGGGAAGACTCCTGGGAGCAAGGGAGTAACCGAGAGAGTATGGCATCCCGGGAGCCAGGTGAAGATAGCATGTAAAAAATGAGAGCGTAACATTGTCAAATGCTATAGAAAATTGAGCCAGGCAGACACTAAGAATTGGGCAATGCATTTGCCCAATGACCTTCTTCATGACCTTGGCAGAAGTCATTTCAGTAGGATATGGACAAAATACGATCGGAAAAGTTTCCAGAGAGAACAAAAAGTGAAAATGGAAAGTGAAAGAGGCAGTGGATATAATGTTTTCAAAGGACTCTGCTCTGAGAGAGAGCAATGAGACCAGGCAACAGTTAGTTGGCAGTGTGGGCTCCAGGCAGGTGTTCCAATCTGTTTTAAGATGAGATCTAGTTCACATTATTCTGATTTATTTTTTAAAGATTTTATGTATTTAATTTTAGAGATAAGGGAAGGGAGGGAGAAAGAGAGGGAGAGAAACATCCATCAGCTGCCTCTCATCTGTGCCCTGACTGGCGACCGAACCCACAACCCAGGCGTGTGACCTGACCCGGAATCAAACCAGTGACCCTTTCACTTTGTGGAATGATGCCCAACCAACTGAGCTACACTGGTCAGGGCCACCTTATTTTGATTTAAATGATTCTAGTTGGGAGGTGGGGTGAGAGATTGAGAAAGAGAGAGAAAGACAGAGAGACTGAGGGAGAAAGGATTTCTGTAGGAACAACACCTTGAGTGGGAAAAATAGATGGTATTCTATATATAAATTAGAAGGATCAATGCAGAGAAGCAGAAAGAGTTCATTGTTACAACACCAGGAAAGACAGGTTACTGGGTCCAGATGCAAGTAGAGGAAGTAGAGGTGGCAGGAGGCGCAATTCATTCTCACATTGCTCCTCCCTTTCCTCGACTTCTCCAAATTCTACCTCACGAGAGTTTAAAACACGGCCATCGTTTTCCAGGAAAAGTAGGAAACTGTCGGACAAAGCCAAAACCCCTTTGAACAGGCAGAACAAGGAAAAAGTGTGGGATAGTCTATACAGCTTAGTAATTTCTCTGATTTGTTTCTTTCTTATTATTTGAACTGATTTCTAATTCATTTTACCAGTGTGGAAATGGAATTAACAGCTACAGTAGTCCCTAGCAAATTAGGTATTATGTATAAATATAACTATTGATAAAAAAAACTATTTAAAATATGGCATGACTTATGGCAAGACATAAAACAAATATTTTCTAGTTCATGGGCAATTTTACATCCTGTGGATTTAGAACCTGGGAAGAAGGTACCTATGAAACTATTGATTTGGCCAAATAACACATATACATGGGCAAGACTCATTTTCTTCCTGTTTGTGAGTGGGAGTTTATTAGAAAATGTGGGCTGGGGGGCTTAGGTAGATAAACTCAATGTGCTGAGTGTTTACTTTCTAAAACGTACATTTACCTCCTATTTGTTGTAAAGTACTATTTATCATTTAGGAGTCCACTGCATGATCTTAATTATTACTTTCTTAACATCTAAAATGGGAAAATGAATAATTATCACTACAGGGCACTGAGATCTGTTTTAAGTTAATAACTTAAAAGATGCTAGATGAAGAGAATTGTAATAGCAATGTGTTCATTCGGGTTTTTTTAAACCTTGCAGCATAAAGAAGTAATATGCAGATTATTTTTATTTCAATATAGGATAAGTAAGAAATGAGGAATCAAAGAAGTAGCCAGAGTCATTTGCAATAGTCTAGCCAGGATTTTAAGAAAGAAAAGCTTTGTATAGAAATAACTAGTTCACCTCTTTTATCTGAATTAGCCCATCTTCTCTAGGATAGAAAATCTCTTCTGAAAACTCTTAATTAATATCAGAAACTGGACTGTTTGTCTGGACCACGTTTCAATCCATTATTCACTTGGTGTGATATGGCATCCTGACTTCCTGCAAGACAGCTTCCACCTTCTTCCTTCTGCTGCGTCCTTTGTCTAGGAAAATGAGCTGTCCAGAGAGATAGGACAGCTCTTTTCAGCAGTGTGCTTACAGCTAATTGTTTCTCCCGTCCTAATCTCTAAACACCCCGAAGTTACCGACAAATGGTGCACTGCAGTGCAATGAGATTTCAACCCTGAAAGAATACTCGCCAGAGAATGAAACTCAGAATTAAATAATAACAAAATAAGACACATTACGTAAAGAGAAAGGGAATGATAGGCTGAGATATTGTGATTTAGGTTAATTTAAATTGTTCTTCAGAAGAGAAAAGAAAATTGGAACCTGTCCAAATCCATTTCTGTGGTCATAAACACAGTATGACAAATGTTCTACCTTCAAGAAAACATCTCGTGCTGAACCTTTCACTGAAATAGAAATGAGCTCGTGTGTTTGTGTTCGGACTCATCTACAGCATCGTGCATTCACAAACCATATCGTGCTGGGTTTGATGGATGCTTCCATTAAGATGCCTTGTGCTGGCATTATGTGTTCTCATTCTTACCTAGACAAACAATTGATTTCTTTTAATACAGAAAGGCAAAAAGAATATGGTATGTAAATGATATAATCTTCTCTAAACGAAAACCCTTTGATTTATAGACATGCTAGATACTTTTGCAATGACCTCCCTAATTTCGTATGCATGGAAAGAAGAGAGAAGGGTACAAACTAAGCCAAATAGCTACACAGTTGACAACTATGTAGCAGGCGCTGTGTTTTACAGACACCGGAAGTAGTCTAGCTCTTTCCAGCCTTTGCCCTACCTGTGCTCTCTGTCTGGAAACCTCCCTCCCTAGGATAAGGGCGTGGCTCTATCCCTCCCTTTCTCTGAGCCTTTGCAAAAACTCATCCCCTCTCACAGGTCGTCCCTGATCATCCTAACTAAAGAGATGCTACTTTTTTCTCTATTCCTGGTATTTTTATTCTCCATAGTCCTGTCACCATGTGGCATATTGTATATTTATTTTCTCCTGTTTGTTGTTTCTTCCTCCTCACCCTCCCCTTGCTTCGCTCTAATGCAAATATCATCAGAATAAGGATTGTACCTAGTTTATCTCCTGCTGTGTCTCCAATACCTAGAACAGAGCCTGGCCCCTTCTTGGTGAATAAATGAATGGATTCTTCATTCTCCTCTAGGCTCCAGTAAACCAAAGTTTCTTACTAGGAGTAATTAGTAAACTTTTTGATTACTAAATGCTTTGTTGTCCAAAAATTGAATCTCACAGTCTGCTGGAATCCCATCCTGATGTCACTACACAACATCAACTTAGAAATCAGACAAAGGAAAGGGGGAAAGTAAATTTGTAATAAACCATGCAGGACAAACCCTGGGACAGGAGCCTCCCCACCCCCATGCCCCACCCCCCAGACTATGGCTTGGGAATGTTCACATAATAAAGATACTTACTCGTTTTTTCTTTAGTCAACCCATATTTATTTATGCCTATCAGGCATTGAAGCAGAGATGTGGGGAAGGCAGTAGAATTTAAAGTCTCAAGTTCAGGAGAGGCCCAGACTGAAGATAGATGTTTGGGAATCATCAGTGTGTTGATGATAGTTAAAACCATGATTTTGCATGAACTCACCAAAATAGCAAGTGTAGGTAGAAAGAATAGGAAAGGACCCAGAACTGAGACTTGAACACCCCAGCATTTCCAGGCTGGGCAGTGAGAAAGAACAAGCGGAGGCTGGGCAGAAGTTTCAGAGAAGCAGGTGAGGCCAGTACCTGGGAGCCAAGTGAAGACTGTCCAAGTGGGCAGGGGGTGGAAGGTATCAGAGTTAAGTGTGGCTGTTAAGTCAAGAAGATAGGGACAGGGAACTGGTCATTTGATACAGCAATGCAGAACACTTCTCACCTCTATATGAGCAGTTTAGGTACAGCAAGTTGGAAGATACAAGGATTATAGACAATTTTTTTGAGTAGTTTTTGTATAAAGCTAAGGAGAGAAGAGAGTAGAAGCTAGAGGAAGAGAAGATTTCGTTGGTCATTGTTATTTTTAAGATAAGAGAAATAATAGCATGCTGTCTCTTCTCTTGCAGTTGCTTCCCATTGGCCAATTGTAGAAAAGATTTTCCTTCTTTGGTTTTACACAATTATAATATCTATATCAGTGAAACATTCAGATATTTACTTCAAATGCCAGAATTCACATTATAACTATTTCTTAACCGGAAAGCACACTAATGCCCCATGAGTCAGTGCGATGTCTTCTACAGGCGATATTGGGTTTCCAACATATCAAAAGAAAAGGGACTTAACATTGATGAGAGAACCATGTATTTGGCTTTCTTTCTTTATTAAAATAGAAGGAGAATGAGTGTATTGAGCCAGATGCCTGTAGAACACTAAGAACTTCCCAGTTGAATTAATTTACTTTAAAACTATTACATAACTGGAATGAATTGCTCCATGGCACTTGGATTACAGAGTGTCAACTTTTCTAAATATTGGCTGAAGTCTCCAAACACTAAGGTTGGTGGAATTTTCAATACGAGCCAGCTTTCAAGGATCCATGCTTACTCTTTTTATTATATATAATAAGATCCCTAGGACACATACCATCTTTTAACACATCCTGAGAAACAGATAGGCCCTGGTTGCCTGTGTTGGGTTCACGGGGTCCAGTCAATCCCAGCGACAACTCTGGAAGTCTCTTCCCACTGGGTCAGCACTGAGTGCAGGAGGCCCCTGGTCAAGGCTACAGAGCTCAGTGCTCAGCACTCACTGGCCACCAGGCAGGCATCCCCTTCAGAATTTCTCCCTCTCAAAGGAGCCGTTTGAGCAGGTGGGACCCTCTGCGATACTTAAAAAGCCTTTATCACCCTTTCCAGCATGGGGGCGTCAGTGCCACCCTCTCAGAGTCTCTGCCATCCCCAAACCTCCTCTGACTTTGAGCAAGTTCGGCTTAATCACTGAAATAAGTCTCATATCTCCAAAAACAAAAAAGCCTCTTCAGAGATTTTCCTGTGGACAATCTGTATACCCTGCAATTTATCTTTTCTGCCAACAAGTGAACACAAAGAGTTTTCTCTGTACTGCTGGAATTAGAGACTTTCAAGATGAAGTGTTTGGGGGAAGGGCAAAGCAGTAGAGATGTGACTTCCTCAAAGTGATCACCCCGCTGTACCAGCATCACAAAATGTAAGCACAGGGCAAACATGAGTCAGAAGTTAAAAAAAACTATTGTACTGTGCTTAGTTATTCTTTTTTATCTTCTATAAAGTCTTTTATTTTTTTTTTATTGAATGCATTTGGTTGACACTGGTTAATAAAATTATGTAGGTTTAAGGTGTACAATTCTATAGCATGTCATCTGTATATTGTATTGTGTGTTCACACCCCAATTCCAGTCTCCTTCCATCACCATTTATCCCCCTTGTTTAGTTGTTCTTAACTGCATTTTCTACAACTCTAAATTTCGGAAGTCTGTAGATTAGGGAAGTTGTTTTTCTTACTCCCTGCTGGTTGCATGTGAGGTCCACATGCATAGTCATGGTCATGGACCAGCTATGATTCCTGAAAACATGAAGTGTGGGTGTTAACGTGCCCTGGAACTACACAGTGCAGTAGAATCTATTTTCCACTTATACTCAATTCCTTAACACTTTGAAGACCAACTTTATTTTATGCAATGTGAAAGATAGTTATTATTTTCCCTACAGAACTTGTAGCAAATTAGTTGGATAAGAAAGTAAATGAGTATGGTTGAGAAAAAAGCAGAATACAGTGAGTATCGTAAAAGAGACAGAATGTCTAAGAGAGACAGAGCAGTCTGGGCAGGATGAGAAAGGACAGTATTTAACATCAGTCTTAAGTGAATTTAAACTCTAGGTCTTGACCCTTTAGTGAGAGAGAAATCAATTGAGTATGTGCAGTATTTTAAAGCTCAATCAAAATTGAAAAGACAAGAAAATGTCAGAGGGCACCACAAGTCATAAGTACTGTAATGGAAAAAATACAATAGAAACTAAATTATTACAAAGACAAAATGTGCTTCAGTCATGATGTAAAATACATTCTCTTCTATTGGTCTTTGCCAAAAAATATATGAGAAATGTTTATTCACGTTGCATGGAATATAATCAAATCAAAGTGACAGATGGTTTTTTAGACATGTAACATCTTAAAGCACAGATAGAAGAAAGATGTGCTGTAGAGTGGATGAGTTGTCAAATTTATTGAAGTCATTGAATAACTGAGAGAACAATGAGAGTTAAAAACATATAGACATCTTGAGAAAATAAAAATAAGCATCTCAAGTTTAAAATGTCCAAAAATAGATATTTTCTTTCTGCCCCCAATTATTTTTTCTTTAGTCTTATAATCTTTAATAATTGCCACTCCCCATTCATTTGCACAAGCTGAAAAACTAAGTTATTTTTGGGTCATTATTCTCTTTCATTATCCCCCCACCCTAATTCACCAACAAGTCCTGTTGGCTACTTTCAAAAACCTTAAAACTATCTATCTCTCTCCAGTGGTGCTATGACTATGGCCCAGGCTTCCATCATTTTTTTTTTTGCCAGAACTATGTCAATAGTTTCTTAATTGGCATCTCTACACCCAATTTTGTGCCTTTACCTTTGCCCACAATTTATTCTTCACATATAAGCCAGAAAGATGTTTCTAAATCTCTGCTGTCCAATATGGCAGCAAAAAGCCACATATGGCTATTTAAATTTAAATAAATTAAAATTTAGTAAAATTAGAAATTCAATAACTTAGTCACACCGGTCGCATTTCAAGTGCCCAATAGCTGCGTACTATGCCCAATACGGCAACCCCACTGGACAGTGCCGAGAACATTCTCATCATTGCAGAGTGTTACTGTTTTTGGAGAGTGCTGTTCCAAAGGACGGGCCAGATCAGGCCAGCCCCTGCTCAAAAGCTTCCCCTGGTTTCTCGTTACAGCTGGAATACAACCCTGAATTCATACCATAGCTGTGAGTCCTACACAATATTGTTTCTGCATATCGCTCCAAAGTCACCGTTTGCCATTCCCGTTCCTTCAAGTACTTACTTCTTTTTTTATTCCTTTTTCAAACCAATGTCTCCCTAGGGACCTTTGCATTTGTTTTCATCTTTGCCTAAAATATTCTCTCCCCCACTGCTCTTCCTACACACAACTGTTCTATTTAAATCTCTTAGCTATAACATTAGGTCGCCTTGTCAGCTGACTGTCTTAGTTATTTTATATAGTGTCAATTTGTTTACACCATTCATCATAGTTACCAAATCTGGATTTGCGCAACTTATTAGTATGCATATTATTTAGAGTGTTTATAGATTGTCTATCTCCCCTACTGAAACACATGCCTCTTGTCTGCCCGCTCATTGCTGTGTCTCAAACACCGAGTTAGTGTTGAAATGATCCAAGTATTGGATGGGTAAATGAACCAGACAGGAGAGCTAAACCTATAGAATTGGTGGAGAAGGGTTTTGCAAACAGGATAGACCATAGGCAATGTGGAGAAATTAATTTGTAAAAAATAACGTGATCAGATGCATGCTGTTAAAAGATCAACCTGATAGCTCTATGTATGCTGTTTGGAAAGCAGAAATGGATACGGATTTAAAATTGCATCACATTGTGAGAAGCTGAGTGAAGGGTATATAAGAACTCAATTTTTTTTTGTTTTGGAACTTCTTGCAAGTCTATAACTTTTCAAACTAAAAAGTTAAAAAATTGTATTCAGTGTTCCCAAATTGAACACTAAGTTTGTAGCGCTCTTAAATTAAGACAGAAATTATGAAGTTAATGAAATAGAGATTTATGCAAAAAAATAATTAAGGGAAAGATGTATAATATGCCTTAATTTAGCATATTTTGCTTTACACGTTTGCATGAATGTGAGGTTTCTATTTAGACATTTTATTAACATACTCAAAGTTGAGGGCTTTGTATTTTAATAACCAGTAACCCACAAAAACATACAATAGGTCTTTGCTATTTCATTCAGAGATTAATCAGTAGCTGACACACACGCCCCATCTCACATTCTCTCTGCTTACCTCAAATTTTGTCCACAGTTGTCTCTTTGCACTGATAGCAGCGCCTGCTCTGGAACTACTCACTGAATACGTTTTCGCTGACGAGTTGGGACCTGACGGATACGTACTGTCAGGAAACGGGGACAGAGTGGAAGTTGATTTAGGGGGTATGAGACTGGAGACGACGAGGTGGAGGTACGGTTAGAAGGGAGAGAGTTTACTGATGTGGGCACTTTCCCATGAGAAAAATGCTCAAGTTTGCTTAGTCGGGATCCTCCCCTCTTCTTGCCTGGATAGATTCATAGCCCAAAAGTTCTCATACCTGTTTTTTTCTTCTCATTGAAAGTAAATCAAGTAGTATCCCCTAAAGAATCTTAGGGCATCACCAACCACCTGCATTTGTTGATAACTTTGATAATAAAGTAGTTTTATGCCATAGAAAAAATAAAATAATCACCCTGTATCTATTTTTATTTTAATATTTCTCTTCAGTTAAATTTGAAGATTTGTTTCAATCCTAAAATTGTAATCTAATTATAAGATGGTAAATATTTGCACATATGAGCTATGGTGCCTTTGGCCATCTCAAATGTGCCCTGAAACTAAGGAAATGCCTTGTCTTTAATAAGGAAAGGTCTAGAACCAGGAAACTCCAGGCGAGTTATGATCAGCAGGGACATTGCTGTCAAAGAACCGTGGTATTTCCTCTTTGCGCTTCACTGCTGTCTGTGTTTGGTCTCTGCCCCCAGATTGGCTTCCTTTGTTGGTATAAAGGGTTCCAGATGTTAGGTATAGACTTCAGGGTTTCATTAGCAAGGAAGAAGAGGGAAATGAAATTGGGCCAGATGATCAATTGTTGGTAAGGCTCCCGAGAACAAGGTGACGGATGCATTCTCCAAGCAGCCCGCAGCACACAGTCAGTGAGTCCTGAGTGAGGTGCCCCTTTGCACTAGGATCTAGAGAGTGCTGTCTGTCCATCATTCTGACTGTGGCCCACAGGCACACAGAGGGAGGGTCACACTACTTCTGCTATTAAAGTGACTCAGAATGACCGAAACCTTGTGTGGCCTGAACTCAGTGTTCCTCTATGAACTCACAGTGTCTGAAGACAACCCAGCAGCGTTGTTTTCTGCTTTTGGCGGCAGCAAATGTGTTTGATATGTTACCTGCATACGGAATGCTCGCCGTCAGTCCCATGGGATCTTAAAGAAGGAGCTTCAGAGGTATTTCTGCAAAGCCAGTTTTTGAGAGGCTTTCATCCTTACCAAATATTTAATACACACAGAGACCTTGTAGAGTTGACTACTCACATATGGATTTCAGTCTGTCTTGCTTTATGCTTGTAACAGAGGTCTGCAAAACTATATATTTTCAGTGGATTGTTGGGTTACTGTCTAGAGCAAAACTATAAGAGAAACTGGTAAATGAAGAAAACCCTAGTGATATACATAATCCCTTCTTTTTTAAATTCTTTTTATTCTTTTTAAAGATTTTATTTATTTTTAGAGAGAGGGGAAGAGAGGGACATAGAGAGGGAGAGAAACAGCAATGTATGGTTGCCTCTCATATGACCCTCACCAGGGACCTGGCCTACAACCCAGGCATGTGCCCTGACTGGGAATCAAACTGGCGACCCTTTGGTTCCCAGCCTGCGCTCAATCCACTGAGCTACACCAGCCAGGGCCTAATCCCTTCTTAATTACTGCATGTAAATTTACATATATGTACTTGAACTTTTTCATACTCAATTAGACCAAATTTAGCTGTTCTGTCCAGTATAAAGTATCTCCATGATCATTGTACCATATTTAGCAATGTTAAAATAATTCCACATGTAAAAACACCGGTTATCAGAAATAGTACTTAAGGTTAACGTCTAAAACCAAAAACATATGTAAACATATAAAATTAAAATTTTTGAAATACAAATCAACCTGTGGATCTGCATTTCCACAAAGTAGATTTTAATGACAAATTAGTATACATTTTTTACTTTTCCTATTTATAAGGCAAAGCTGTTCAATTTTATACATAAGAAGGTTAGCCAATAGTACAATTGCATTTGCATATTCTTTCTCCTTCATGTTTTTGAGTTGCTTAGTTCAGCCAGATTACAAGACATTTCTATTTAGTGCAAAGAATCACAATTCTCACTGATTGCAGCAACCCTGAAGCTGCCTATGTTATAGGGAGACTTAGTTTGGAATTGCTTTAGTCAACCACTTCAAATCCGACCATGGACAGCTTTAAATTAGTTAAAAGACAATTATCCCAAAATATTCACTGGGATACGTGATCCACTCCATCTTCTAATTGAATCAGGGGTATCATTACCAGCCCTCACAACCACGACAGGAAAAACATGGCTCCGTGTGAAGCAAGTCAGGAAACAAAGACTTGAGAACTTTGCCTGATCCTAATTCTGGGTTGTGTTTTTCTGAAACCAGACAATTCAAACTTTGAGACTTTTCTCTTTTTTGAACTGCTTTTGTATATATAAAAGAGGTTATTTGCATATGCTCAAATCCAGGGACGCCCCAAAGCTAACTGTTTGCTCAGGCATAACCTGTCAGCTGTACAGAATTTTAGTGCTGAAGGCACCTTAGCAGTGCAATCCAAAGTCCTTTATTCCATTGAGGACAGCATCACCAGCTAGTCAGTGACAGCTGGGACTCATACCCCATGTTCCTGAGTTTAGCCCAGGCTTCGTCACACACAGTATTCTGTGCAGTCACCAAGTGATGTTTTCTGCCATGATTCCAAGACCACTATTCTATAAGATACTTAGGAGTGTTTCACAAGAAAGAGATTCATGGACAAGTAATTAATTCTGGGAAGGGCGGGTCAAGTTCACTAGTTATCTCAGGCAATTATAGAGCTTTAATTTGCTCTTGTAGACTCTGGGAACGCACACTGTCCATGCACACATTAGAAGGAATTGGTTTACAAACTTAATTGTTTAGTGGTGATTTTTGGTTGTTATTTTTTTAATCAAAACACACAACACAATAATAGTATTCCATGAAATAGCATACAGTGCTATTTGCTCTTAGCATTAAATTCTAATCACCTAGAAGTTGATGCGCTCCACATTACAGAAAAAAATACAAGAGGCTTAAACAAAATACAGTTTTATTTTTCTCACAGGCAAAAGGCACCTGGAATATGCCATCAAAACTGAGGTTCCAGGCCCTGGCTGGTGTAGCTCAGTGGATTGAGCACGGGCTGGGAACCAGAGGGTCCTGGTTCGATTCCCCGTCAGGGCACATGCCTGGGTTGCAGGCCAGGTCCCCGTGAGGGCCATGTGAGAGGCAACCATTCATTGCTGTTTCTCCCTCGCTTTCTCCCTCCCTTCCCCTCTCTCTAAAAATAAATAAAAATAAAATATTTAAAAAATAAAAATAAAAAACTGAGGTTCCAGAGTCCTCAGGACTCATGCTCCTTTCGTCTGTCTTTCTGTTCTAACCCCTGTAGCTTTTGTCCTCAAGGTCAATTCATAGTCCAAAGTAGCTGCTGCAACTTCTGTCATTTTGTTCCCAGCTAGGAAGCTGTTGAGTCAGCATCTTTTGTAGCAATATTTCCAGAAAGGCCACCACACTCATTAGTTAACAATTGGCCAGAACTACTTAAAAATGATTTCTAGTTTAGATGAGTATATTATAACCCCAAATAAAATTTGAATTCTGCAACTAAGGAGGGAGTGAAAATGTATAAGCATTTAGAAAGCAGTCTTTTCTACACAGTTCTGGGGCAAAGAAGAGCAAGGAGGAGGAAGGGCGGGGGGGGATGAGGAAACAGGAAGTGGGAAGAAGGAAAGAGGAAGGAGATGGAGAAGGAAAAGTAGTTGCTGCCTTCAATGCATTTAAACATACACAGTGTTAAAGCAGCAAGTCCCTGGAGGTAAAGAAGCGCATTGCTTACTACAGAGATGGTAAATGGGTTCTCATTCCCATCAACGCCCAGATGGCTGCTTAAACAGATCTCAGATTTTGACTGACGTCTTCCGAAGGCTCAAACGTGAGACGTATCAAATTGCCTTCCTAACAGGCCCTGACTTTACTTGCTCCACTTTGCATACGTTTACCAACTGCATCCATTATCATAATGAATAAAACAAGTAGGTGGCAGGTCAATTATGAGATGCAGTAGGGCCAGAGAGGGATCATTTGTAATCACATTGGAAAGTTTGGCTTTTGACAGTTTATAACATCCTGAACCAAAGGGCTTGCTGATTGCCAACTCCTTTTCTAACTTAAGCCAGATTACTTTCGATAAATAGTAGAGAAAATGAAAACATCAAAAAAGAATTAAACTTTGGTTATTGCAAAGGTTTGCTGTCAGTTCTCATAAGCATCCAAAAAGGGAAGCAAATTTTAACCAATCTCTAGTTTTTCTGGGGGATAAGACAAATGCTGTTCACAAATGCTTTGAATAGATCTCTTTGGAGTAAGTATTCACATATAATTTTAAAAAATATTAGTGTATTTTTCTTTTATTATTAAAATGAGAGCAACTGAGTTAATTGGGGGCAGAAATCATAGCATTAGTCATCAGTATATTTGGAAGAAGGTTATTAATATCAACACCAGAGTGGTTTCACAGGCTATGATGTCATGGGGACTTCCATCTGTCAGTTGCGTTACAATTACTTGTATGTTTTCTATTTCAAGCTGAACTTAAGTGGTCTGCAGGTGGTGGGGAAGAGGGATAGGAAAACAAGGGAATAAGATAATTCCTGAGCATACTGTGTGTCAGGCACCATATTAAATGTTCCCTGTATATTTTCATATTTATCTTCCAGAACTAATTCATGAGCAGGTGTATGAGGCCCATTTCACAGATGAGACAAATTAAATATAGACAAAAGAAGATCTTTGATAATTAGTGGAGAAGAAGGCTGTGTAACTCAAGGAAGCCTGGTTCCAAAGACTGTTTTCCTCCTGCTCTCTCACGCCTGGCATGTCTGTCCAGGGTTTTTACTTCCTGGGCAGTTATGGATTTATCTATTTCTGAGGAAAAGCTCTTAAAAGCAAACAAGGTAAAGGCTGCAGGAGGAAAGAGGAAATACTTTTATCAGCATGGTTTTAAGAATCACAATTCCTTTCTTCTGGAAAGTGAAGTGACAAATGCAGAATTTGGGGGCTTTGGAGCCAACAGGATTAAAAACTGAGGCCACTGCAGCCCCATGACAGGGCTGTATGGATTCAGGGGCTTCCTGGAATATATTTTTTACACAAGACTTCTTCAGCCTAAGGAACAAATGAGTAGTTGACTGAAGCAGAACAAGATAGAACTCTTGGCAGTTACGCTTTTGGGGGACAGTGAAGAGTAAGGACTTCGGGAATTTGGAGAGCAGTAAAAAGCTGAAAGACTCCTTGCAGTAGTAACACAAGCAATCAAAGTAACTGAGTACTGTGGAGAAAAACAATGACAAAGCATTTTGTCCCGGGGTGAACTTGCCAGAAAGCCATCATGAATTGGGCACCACTGTGAAGCATAGCTTCTCTGGGCATCCCCAAAACCTTTGGGATTTGGATGAAATACATCTACTTTAGAGGTTGTCTGAGCTCTCTCTGTCAACATGGATGAACCTGGAGGTGCCCGGCATGTGGGAGAGAAAGCAACGTGTGAGTCACTCCCACTCCGGAAACCTCCCCGCCCAATGTAAGTAATAATTAGGTAGGTTCTGACTTCCCCCAAACCTAAAACCTGAGGCAAGGGGGACAAATGTAAGAAATCCTGCTTTGTTACTGGGCACACACACACACACACACACACACACACACTTACTTTTCTTTCTTTCTTGCATCTAAAAGAATTTTGCTTTTTACCTTCCGTTTTCCTGGAAGAAAAAAAAAACAAAACTAAATCAACCTCTGTTGAAGAGAAAGCATGGCCTATCTCCATCTCGTTCTTGCTGCCTAAATGGGCTCTTTACGAGGAGACAGGAATAAGAAGAAAAAGTCCAAAAATGGTCAGGTCACTTTGGAATATACTGCTTATCATTATGCCTTCAAAATTCTAATTCTTCAAGAATCCATTGTATTATCGAATGCACTAAATTGGCTATTTTGACATTTCCTTTCCAAGCAATTTGAAGCGATCTCATTTCTCATTATATCTTTGAGGATTTCATATATTTCCCCTGTCTATCCAGTTTCAATTTGTTATAGGAAACCCATGAAGAAATAACTGAAATTGGTATGGAAATATTTAAGGGTAATTGTTTCTATGATTCTGTATATTTAATTTGTTTCTCAGGCTACAGGAAGCGATTAGGGGAGAAACACTGCTTTCTCAACTTGGTTCACAATTTCACATAAGCAATCATTCTAAATAAAAGGATGCAAAAAAGAATCTAATCAATAGCCACATGTACAGGCTGCCTTTTCCTTCCATTGTGTTGGACCCAGCAAATAGTGTCTGTGGAACTATAATGCATAATACAACCAAGAACAACTGAACATTGTAGTTGAATATTTTTAATTCATAGGAATACTTTTTGTTTTCAGAATGAGCAAAGCAAATTAAATATTTAAGCGGTTTCCTTCAAGACACAATAATTACTCTTATTGTCAGCAGAAACAAAATTTCCTCCCAGGAAATCATAAAGCCTCCAACATGTTCTGGGAAAATAAATGGCAGAGTTATACTTCATCATGCTGCTTGCTCCTTTTTGGCACACTGTTCTTCAGCCAGAACCGCTTACGGAGCCACTGTGCCAAGGACGTAAAGGGAAAGGCAACAGAAATCCATTTCCATTTTCTGTAACAAAGAAAAGTTGGGAGTCTGATTTGGAAAATAGAAGTCTTGTTGGTGGACCGAGAGCTTGGGCTTGGTGATTGACGAGAGTACTATACACATTCCCATCAATCAAATGAGCTTCTTTCGACAATACGAACAGCGAAGCAATCAGTCGAGAGACTGAATTTTATTAAAGTACTGTAAACAGTCTAACAGGTGATAACAAATGCTTACCTTCACGTACAAAGACTTGGAAATTTTGCTTCCATTTAGTATGTAGAAACCTGCCAATAAAAAGTGACTCCCAATCAACCATGAAAAAATGCCAGATAAAATCATAAGTTTTTACAGCCTGTCAGAGAGCTGAAGTCACCAGGCAACCTGAGAACCTGAATGTCAGAGAGAGAGAGGCTTTTCCAGGCACAGGAACTGTGTCTGTCACCCGTGGTAGGTCACGAGGGAAAGAACTAACCACCATAACCATGAGTGAGGTCAATGAAATGTCACCAAATAATGAAGGATGAGTGGACACTCACATATCAGTCTGGAATAGCTGACACATTCCAGACACAAAGGAAGATCACTCCTGGCAACCACCAATCGGTTTTGTTTTTGTAAATTTGGTTTGTTTAGATTCCACATATGTGTGAAAATATATGGTATTTGTCTTTCACTGTCTGACTTATTTTATTTAGCATAATGTCTCCAAGTTTCCTCCATATTGTCACAAATGGCAAGGTATCATATGTGTATATACATATATATATATGGCAAGATATCATGTGTGAATATACATATATATCATATATATCTATATATGGCACTAACAGCAACACATTTTGTAAAGGAATAATTAAAGAATGTGAAACTGGTATAAGAATAAAGTATTCCAATAAACAAACCAGAAAGTCCAGGAATATAAAGTGTTGTAGGATGAGATAAAGCTGACATTTTAAAGCAGTAATTAAAAGGTAATTTATTCAACAAATTGCTGCTGTGGTATTTGTTTACTAGGGGAAAAAGTAGAGTATGACTCTGTATGTAAGTTCACAAAATGAAGTACAAATAAATTAGAGTTCTATAAAATGAAACCATGACTGAATTATATGAAAATAAAGGTAAATATATGATTTCAGAATGAAGTGTATTTGCAGGGCAAATGTGTAATATTGAGACAGGGTAGTGAGAATCTAGAAACATTCCTTGGATAGTGGAATAGGGAAACTGAGACAGAGAGCTGAACACAGTGATGGAGCAATTTTACAGCCAGGTGCAGATGGTCACCAGGAAGAAAGGCCCCTAGTGTTCAGCAGGGGTCACCCTAGGGGGACCTGTCCCCTAGGGTGACCTCTTCTCCCCTAGCCTCTCCTCCCTGGAGATAACATCTGGGCCTCAGTTGTGTTTCAGCTCCAGACCCAAAAATGAAGCAAAACCAGGTGGGTGATGCCAGAACCAATAGAAATGACTAAGACCCCCAGTCCTGCCACTGCCCAATCAGTGGAGACCATGACCCTGAAAGGGGACACCTGGAGAAATGGTGAATAGTCTACTGGAGCCTTCTCTAAGATTCCCACCTGTGAGAGAGACTAAAAGCCTCAAGACAAAGGACCCAGCACATGGGTTGTGCTCTGCCTCTGGGGAGCAGCGCACTCCATTCCCTTTCCTTTCCTCCGCCCACTTCTTCCCCCCCCAGGCACTGTCTGCTAAACTTTAAGGCAATGGGCAGGAGCTGACCCCTGAACCCCTCCCAAAGGCCCCTTTCTCTGACTTCCCTGTGAGCTAAGGCAGCCCAGCCTAGGCTCTCCCACTGCTGCTGCTATGCTAAACCTTTCTCACCACTCTTGGCAGGCCCTTTCTCTCCCTTGAGGACATACTAATAAATCTCTTACCCACTTTTGTCTTGCTGATATGTAATTCTTTACTGTGTCGGTGAGACGAACCAAGTTCCAGTAACAATATTAGCAATGTAGTAATTGAAGGAATAGATAACAGAAAAATTAGTAAGAATAAAATGACGATCCCAGTTAACTTGGAGAAAGATTTAGACCATACAGGCTTTGCCAGTACGAAACTCCATGAGACCACTTTCAATAAGTTCAACAATGATGTCTGCTTTGCTAGATCTAATGGTCACCATTCAGCTCTCACGTCACCTTAAACTGCTGTGGCATGGCCCCGTGTGGGTTCTTCCTCTTCCGTGGTGTACTTTCCTGGCTGCAGGAGGCCCCATTCTCTTCCCAACTCACTGCTTCCTATTCTCAGGCTCCTTGGCTGATCCCTCCTCTTCTCCCTGGAAGCCCACAGCTCAATTCATCTTCTCCCCAATCTACTCACACTAACCTCCTTGGTGATCTTATGCAGACTTGTAACTTTAAATACCCTGCACAAGCCCACAGCATTCAAATACACACCTGTATCCTAGACCTCTGTCCTACACTTCAGAATCATATAGCCAACTGTTAAAATCCACACAACTACTGTAATGTCACATAGTAGACATCTCAAAATGGCAAATCTAAAACAAGACTGCTATTATCTCCTCCAAGTCTGTTCTTCCCACATTTTATTCTCATTTATTCCATCTTTTGTTTTTTCTTGCTCTTCACCTCTAATCTCACAAAAATAAATGTAGCTAGCTCTAGCCTAAAGTATATTTGATAACGGGGGAGTGAAGGGGAAGGGTCGTCAAAGGACGTGTAGAAGGGACCCAAGGACAAAGCCAAAGGGGGAAAGGATTGCGGGTGGGAGGTGGAGGTCAGTGGGGTTGGGGAAAGAGGTGGCAGGAAAATGGAGACAACTATACTTGAACAATTAAAAGAAAAAGAAAAAAAAATTGATCATATTTTACTCTTAAAAAAGAAAGAAATCCTATGATTTCTCATCTGATTCATAGCCTACCACCATTCGTTTCCTGAGTAGCTGTCATAGCACACTAGCCTGTCTCTCTGACTCCGCCTCCCCATCTGATCTGTCTGTGCCTCAGTCGCACCCCCATTATCTCTTAAGCTTGTCTCTTCTTCCTCTTCCTCTAACTCACTCTGCTCCTTTGTGTTCAAATAGGGGCATGCCCCTGCCTCAGAGCCTTTGCACGTGCGGCTCCCCCCTGCCTCACACAAGCAATTCTAGGTATTTCATGGCTAACTCTGCCTCTTTTATTAAGGTGTTTACTCACATTTTATCTTGTCAAAAATCTGGAAGCTCAATTTAAAAGCTGAACCTGCCTCCCAACACTGATTCTGTGATCCTTTTTTTCCCCATAAGTGGGATAAGCATTACTATGTTTAAATCCAGGCAAGAGGGGCCCCTGATGGGGGCCCTTCTCCAGCTGAGCTCTGCTTGTGGGGTGAGGAGGAGACCATGGGCCCAAGGGACTGCAACGTGGAAGCATAGGCCTTCCCCTTTAGACCAGGATCCAAACAGCAGGAATCCCAAAATCCCTCACCCTCCGTCCCCTGAGATCCTCTTCTGTGTGTGTCCCTTGAATATCCTATAACACTGTATTTGCATCCTTGGGAGATAAGTAGCCAAGGAGAAGCTGTCGAGAGACTAATGTGAATTGAGCTTGCAAGATGTAGACTGGATTGTCCACATGGGTGTGCGTAAAGCTCTCTCAGTATGAGATGAAAGGATTGGAAAAATGGGGCTGGGCAAGGAACCCGTCTCTCCTGTCTTCACTATCATTTTGCCTTAGAGCTTTGAAAAGGCTGAGAACCATAAATTGACTTTTCAAAAAATAATTGTCATGCAGCAGATCTGAGATCCATTCATTCCCTTTAGAAAGCTGTTGTTAGAAAATTCTTAGTAGGAGAATGTAAACTGCCTTATTCCACGCCTTATACCTATGATTTGCTGTTGTGTAGAGTTTTCGTTTTTCTTTTGTTCCAAGCTGACAGCACCAATCAAATACCTGCAGATATATTTTGACAAGGGAGAAACTGTCATATGCTGCTGCTGAGAATATAAAACTTTTCTGCAAGATAATGTGTCAATATGCATCAAAAGTCTTAAATGTGAATATATATATATTTAAATTCTAAAATACCACTTCTAGAAATGTTCCTAAAGAAAAGAGGCATAGATGACACAATATTTTATAAAAAGGAAATTCTTGCCAGTGCTGTGTCATAGAACTATCATATATCACATAGGTATCATTGAAGAAAATTGTTAAGTAGTATATTATCTATATACTACAAAACCACACAGCTCCTAACTATTATATAGTAGCAGAACATTTCATACCACAGAATTATGTTTATGCTATATTAAGTGGAAAAGTCTAGGTAAAAACAAATTGAATATAATTCTTTTCCAAAAGGAGAAAGTAGTAGAAATGTTTGAACACATATAGGCATATTTGTTAAATACGTGCTTTGCAGTTAACAATGGCTGCCTCTAAATGTGATAATACAATGAATTTTTGGGTTTATTTATGTAGATGTTTTGTTTTTATAAATAAAATAAAATACTGAATATTTTGTGAAATATCTCAGCACTTATCTATTTTTTAGTCAGATAAATTATGTTTTAAGAAATTTGTAAGGTTTTAGAACAGTCAGGTCTCTCTAATTGGCCTGTGCTTACTCTAGCGTCTTGAAACAGAATTTTAACAGTATCTTGTTATTTATCTGTGACCTCGTTTTTGCTTTATATTGTTAGTTTTTATGATAAAAATCCATGGTTTTTTTCTCATCTATAACATAAGGACAATAATCACCCTTATTCATAAGGTTGTTTTGAGGATTGAATGACATGATGTGTGGGCAAAGCTAAGTAATGAAGAGACAACTCTCTGAGAATCCCAAAAGTAGAGCATCAAGCATAAGGGGTTTTAGTATAGAAAGGTAGGACTGTTGGGAATTCTGAAATGGCAGACATCTTTGAGTTTTACCAGACAAGGTGAAAAGATCTAAGAAATTATCATGATAAAATACCTGGTTAAGGATGCAGAAGTGCATGAAAATTTTCTCAGGTGAAAAGAAATTTGCATCATTTGTATTCCAGCAATTATTAGGAAAACACACTAGAAAAATTAAGTAATTTGATATTTAAAACAAAATTTTAAATGCTATTTAAAAAGCAGGAGAACTGTGGAAAATTTACTTTTGCATGAAAAATTTCTTACTAGGGCTTTTGTAGGAAAGACACATAACATTCTCTGTTGTAGGTAGCTTTTTTCTTTAGATATCTGCTCTATAGCAATATATTTTACAGTGATTTAATAAACTACTTCAATTTAAATAACTATGTTTTCTTTTCCTTTGTGATTTAGCTTGAAGAACAGTAAAACAATTCCTGCACTAATCTATAGAGTAAATCAGTTCCAAAGTTCAGTTCTCTCAGGAACTTTTAGGCAATCAATAAGAGATTATTATGAAACAAAACCAAGACCATCTTATAAAGTGTTCTTTTTAAAGATCTATTAATGCTCTGTGGTGTTCTTAAGACTTTACACTACAGCATGTCATACCACGGGATGAAAGGGAATAATTCCACAGAGCTACAAAATAATATTACTGAGCCTTTATGGCATGATTATTAGCTCATTAAAGCCATCAACACCTTATTCTTAATTGATGTGACTGAGTCACTGCTCTGAAGTGATGCTTTGTGGCTACCCATTGGCTGTAATAAAGTCACACAGCGATTTATCAAAGGTAACAGAATGTTAACTGGCACTGGCATGAAGAAGAAAGGACATTTTGGGGTTTTTTTCACCTGTAATTTTTTTCTAAACTAGATCGATCTCATAATTAAACTAGCAAATTGGTTAACTGACCTTTTCAGAATTTCTTCTTCTTCTGCTCCTACTCCTCCTTTGTCACTCGAATGCACTTTAGTGTTTGTGAAAGTTTAGTGTCCGTGATGGCCCAGGAGATGCTGGCTCCTCATGAGCCCACAGGACCTGGGCAGCAACGGGCAGCACATTGTCCTCCCTGGATATGGGCTCAGTCTGTGTGGTCCGTGAGCTGCGGGTCCTTCAGCGAAGTCGTTCACAAGGACGGCGATGAATACCGGGCAGAAAGAGGTCAATGCAACAAAACCTAAAAAAATAACTGACTTTCTGTTCAATACATTTGAATATAACCTTTGGAACATGAAGCAATATTGAGGAACAAAGCGGGGAGATAATTCCTTTGTTCAGGTTAAGTCAGCAGTTGGACTTCTACATATTCTTTCTCAAAGATCCTAACTACCCATAGCCATACATTTATTTAGATACTCAAAATATTAGGAAAAAATAAAAATTCCAAGCAATTAGAACCTATAGACATCATAATCAATATGAAAAGGTTCTCACTGTAAACAACCAATGTGACATTCTGCAAAGTCCTGATACCGCTCTATGATTTTCCCCCAATAGGCTCTCATTTCATTCATTCATTCTCGTTAATTCCTCTTCAACGATACCTACCTAACACATCTCAAGGTGTCAACTTATTAAAAAGTTTAACAGGCCAAAATGGAGAGCTAGGAAACTGTCATCAGTGTAATGGACTGAAAAGACCACAAACTAAAGTCAGTAAGTCATGAGTTTGCTAGACCTCATCTGCTTACCTGAATAAATGACCTTGGACAAAGTATAACACCCTATGAACATCTCCTTCCCCAGATGTAAATTGAAAATAAAATAAGTTGTTGAAAAATAAGATGACAGCTATAGAAAGTGTAATCAGCCAATAGAGTGTTTTAGAAAGGTTAAAAATATGTGCAAGCCAATCCAATTCTTCAGTGAATAGCATATACTAACAATAATGAGTTAAATCTTTGTATCCAAACAAATGGTGATTTTCAGTTTGACTACATCAAAACAAGGAGAAGGGAGGGAGTACAACTACTCAAAAAATTAGGGAACAACTGTGTCCCCTCAGCCCTTCAAACACCACTTACCACTCTTATTCAAAGAACCTGCAGTGGTTATGACATCTTGGTCAATTTTGGGGGGAAATTGAGGGTTTTCACCAGATAACGCATGGCATTAGACAGTGAGCTAACTCTAAGGGAGTAGATAATAGATATGGCATAGGAAATGTTGGTTTCAGTAGCTATTATGACCCATTTAATCAAATGATCAATAATCCCTTGTTAGTCTCTAATTTCGAGCTCTCATTCTGCTCTCCTCTGAGAAGCAACTCTATTCTTTTCTCTCCCACTCAATCTTGTCGAGCAAGTGCCCCTGCAGTCACACGTGAGCTTCCATGGTGGTGGTGTGAGACGGCACATGGTTTAGACCAAGATGGATGGGGGGCGTAGGAGCAGTGCTAGCAAAATACTTTTTGAGAAATGCTGCATTGGTGGGAATTACATTATGTAGGATTTATACTGGGGGCTGTAATTTTTATGCTTTTACTAGATTTTATAAATTAAATAATGTAGAAGATGAGAGGAGTCCTTTGTGGTGACTAGAACATAACATGGAATCTGAAGTCTGTTCTTCTTTATTATGTCCTTCTGATTAGTTCTATTCACTTAATAACATGAAACCTTTGTTATAGTGAAATGAACTGCCCTTCCTTTCAGCTCTTTGAGCCATATTAAGAGCAAATTGGCAGCGTGATCACGAGCCTTAAAAATAATCATATTCATTGATGTAATAAATATACTTCTAAACATCAATACAGAGAAAATAATCTATAACAGAAAGTATCTGCATGCTAAAATATTTATATGAGAGCTATTTATATTTTAAAAATATTGGAAAGAACATATATGGCCACGAGTAGAGAAATAGTAAGATAAAGTCAATTTATTCATAATATGGAAAATTATGCATTCAATACAATGTTTAGGAAGTTTCATAGCAGCAATAGGATGGTTGTACAATATTAAATAGTTTGCATAGAAATTATGTACATTATGATTTTGAGTGTGAAAAATATTCTGAGACAAATGTTTGAAAGAAAGACATGAAAATATTAGTGTTGATTTCTTGTGTAAAGAGAAATTTTTCTACTATTTTTTTGACCTCTCACATACTCATTACTATGTATATATTGCATTTCCAATCAGAAAACAAGTTAAAAAATATAAATAATTATGGACAGCATTTAGCTTTAGAGAAATTGGCAGTTCAGAGAAATTTTTAAAATGTGTAGTCATTTAGAGATTAGATCTCAGAGGAAATTGAACTTTCTAAATAATACTGAAACTAGAGTCTTACAAAAAAAAAAAGTTTTGATTTATTGCTCAGTTTTTCCTCCTGTATACTGGTAAATCTGATATGAAGACTCTTGAAAGCCTCTGAAACTTCTATATCAAAAGCATCTTTTCACTTCCTAAGTCAACCTAGAATTTAAAAATCAACATGCTGGTGATTTTTTAAGACATGTCACTCCATGCACTGCCTTTAGAATGCTTGCTGTGGGTATCTGTCACCCTGGCCATATATCACTGCAGTGTGTCACGCAGGGAGGACACCCTGATGAGAGATCGCTTGCAAGACTGAGTGGCATCTCTAATAATATGCTGCCTGAATATGTCCTTGACATAACTGATAGCTTCAGAAGGAATTTTCTAAAAGAGCCTCCAAGAATCTCATGAGAAAAATAATCTGTGGTTCACTTTTAAGTTACAGATTATCGTAAGAGGGAGAAACATTGGCGTGCATGTATGTATAATGTGGACATGCTTGTTGATGTAAAGAAAGTCTGCCCTGGAAGCCAGTCTCTGAAAGGAAACTTGTGGTGTAATTATCAACTGGCCATCACAGAAGACTATGGGACAGAGGCCTTGTAGGCCACCAAGATGAAAACAGATGTGTCTTTATAGAAGAGCTTGCTGAGCCCTGTTCTATAATGTCACACATCAGCATTACAGAGAACAAAAGGACACAAATTGTTGCAATCTGAAAAAATCTAAATGCTTTTCAATAATAACTACATTGATCAACATATAAACTTCTTTCCAGCCAAGATCACCGAGTCAATGAATCTCTAAACTAACTGAATGTATTCCATTAAAAGGATATTAACAGACAACTTATGTTTCCACTTTAATGTAGCTTTATAAACTGGAAAGTACAATACTCTTTAAAAGGTCGTGCTCTCATTCCCATTATCAAAGCAGCGCAGTTTCACAGAAGCAGAACACAGCACTGCTTAAGGACATGGATTCCTGAGCCAACTGCTTGGCGTTCAAATCCCCACCTTTGTCACTGACTTGCTGTGTTATTCACCCACAGTCTTAACCTCTCCGAGCTTCAGTTTCCTCAGCTGCAAAATGCAGTTAAAAACAATACATATATCACAGTGTCCCCATGATAATTAAATGTGTTAATACATGTAAAGAGTATTACAATGGTCAAAACACCCTATGAAATGTGTTTCCCGGTAAAATGATTAATTATATGCCATAATATTCATTGTTAACACAGCCCTCAAATTAACAAATTATTCACATCTCCACCATCTTAAGGAGCTGATTCTTTTCATGGTAGTTTGCCTTTATAATATTTGAATTAAAGAGTTTGCTAGTATCCATTCATTCAACACCTGTGGGTTAATAAGCTAGCACAGTGCTCGGCGCTGTGAGGGAGGTTATGGCAAAAGTCATCAGGCGTGCCCGCATGAGGGCTTCACAGAGGGTATCCTGATCCTTGAAATTGGTACAGTGCCAGACCTGCATATGTCCCTCAGTATAAATGCAGGTAAACAATATTCTCTAAAACCTAAGTGCCCACATGTAAGCTGTAATATACTTAAGTATCCATGTCAACATAATGGGTTTCTATTACCTATAGAGCAGAAATCTTGAAAACATAAGCAGAAAACTAAAAATAAATTGCTTTATTACTACGGAGATGTAAAAAAGGTTAAGCTTCTCTTTGCAACAGGAATCATTCCCCTAAACTTTGTGTTGCAGAAATAAATTATGAATCATTCTAAGTCTGGCACACAATTACTGTATACAATTTTTACATAATAATAGTGAAGCAGACATACCAAAGAATGCCGTATTCTGCCTTCAAGTAATCTAAACTGCGTTCATAGAGGGAAAAGAAAAACAAATTTATGACTGTGGGAGAAAAAGCTACACTGAGCTGATGAATCACAGTAAAAAGGCAAACCAAATATGGTCGATGCACTCACTGTACTGCTCAGAGTTTATTCAACTGCAGGCGAAAATGCCGCATACAAGAATAAGCTTTTCTTTCTGCATATTCATCTGTTTAGTGTAGTTGGTTGCCTTTCCAAGTCAGCTTCGATAACTGCTTCAAGCCCCGGGTCATTATCTGTAGAAGATGCCAAGCTAAGTCTGCTTTCTGGAAAGGGAAAGCCCCTCCCTCAGTTATCCCCCTCCAGCTGAGTTGTTCTGTTCCCAGTTACCTAATAGAGTCAATACCTTTATACTAAACAGCTAATAACCGTTTGGGGAAAACAAACAAACAAACAAACAAACCAGGATTTCATTACAAAAAAAGGAGGAAACATAAATATTTAAAAAATGCAAGTCAATTTCTCCACAATTTTCTACAAGAAATTAGCCTCTTTGTAAACTAAACCAATGACTGAAAGGAGATACCAGGTTGTGACTCTACAAAATGCCTTTAATTGCAAATTAGGGAACATAAAAAAAAAGGAATATTTAAATCCATTCCCCCAAAGTGTTATTGCTTAATAATCATGTCTCCTTGGCCACTAAAATCTGTAACTATTACTGTATCCATTGCGGTCCGAAGGCATGCGGCTGCTGGCTCCAGCACACAGCCAGGGGCAAACCAGATGGGGCGGTATTTATACTTCTGTGTATATTAGGCAGTAATACGTCACCTGAGATACCCTTTGCCTTGTGCTTCATAAAAACTTCATTTGGGATGTAATGGAAATTCTAACTTCTCTGTATCATAGGAAATACCTCCTAACCTACTAAATCTCCAGACAAAAAGTACAGTCTATCTAATCCTCTACTACAGACATATCCTGTTCACTTTCAAAACCTCAAGGAGAATAATACATTGAGGAATGCAAATAACAATTTTCATGATTGAAATATGCATACTTTTACTTTTCTTTGTAAATAACATTTCAGATGTCTGAATATGTGAACAAATTTGTGTGGCCTATGTCTCAAATAATTTTAAAAAGCAATCTTTTTTTTTTTTTAAAGATTTTTATTTATTTATTTTTTAGAGAGAGGGGAAGGGAGGGAGACAGAGAGAGAAAGAGAAACAGCAATGTACGGTTGCCTCTCACGTGGCCCTCACTGGGGACCCAGCCCGCAACCCGGGCATGTGCCCTGACGGGGAATCGATCCAGGACCCTCTGGTTCCCAGCCCGAGCTCAATCCACTGAGCTACACCAGCCAGGGCTTAAAAAGCCATCTTGATTAGACATAGAATCATTATTGAGCTGAGATCTCATGGCTTGTCAGGCTTTTGATGTGCATTTGACCTTGCATGAACTAATGATGGGCGTATACTAGCTAAACAAATTCTGAAGCTATCTTGTTTGTAGAAGTATCCTCTTAAACACTGGATCCCTAAAAAATCTTGCTCTGTCACCAAATTGGAGGTTAAATGACTATGCAGTAATTTGTTTGTTCTAACATCTGTATATGTTCAGTATCATAAATGCAGAGAAGCATAACAGAAAGTAATTACAGGCCTATATTTACACGGTGGGTATTAAGACAAGGCATATTGCAACAGGTAACTACATAATTTACATTAACAAGTTATCTCTCAGGCAGCTGTCATTCGGGTTAAGATAAGGGAGCCTCACATCAAATGTAAATTACTTTCCCTCTCATCCATCAGAGTCAAAAAGGAGTGTTTAAAAGTAAACAATGTGCAACGCTCCGTGTGATTTAGGGCAATAGTTGGCATGAATGCTGAAGGTGAGAAAAGAAAAACAGATGCCTCTCACTCTTATCTTAGACAAAGAAGTATCCGAAATTTAATTCAATTAACCAAATATTTACTAAGTCCCTACCATGGGGGAGGCAGAGTAGGCCTCTCTCCATTCAAAAGTCTACAGTCTAGTCAGGGGAAGGAAATGGGCTGGACAGTGGAGGAAGGGAAAGGAGCTGCTGTGAGAATGCAAATAACTGCATTTTGAGATGAGTCTGCACACTGGCCCGACAAGTCAAGGGGAGAAGAAAGCTTGTCCAGTAGAGAAGAAGTAGTGGCCCAGTGTGCATAGCTAAATCAGATCCTCAGTCTACGTTTTCAGGAAATAAAGCCTCGATCTTTATTTCTAAAGTATGTAAGACTTGATCTTTCATGGGAAGGTCCAATTAGGCTGTAAGTAAATCTTGAACTTCCAACAGTATTAACCAGAAGTGCATAGTTGGTCAGGTGACTACTGAGTTTGCAACTCTGAATTAACAAACCTGGTCTTGTCATCTGAGTGTAATAAAATTTACCCCAAAGAAGAAGACCTTGCCAAATGACTTGTTAACATTCCTTCAAGCTTTGTGGTTTTATGCAATTAAAATGATTGGCTGAAATAGAAAAATTAACCAAGTCCTGTATTTGTGGGCCTGAACATCTGCGTTAACAAGCACTGATAATAACTAGATCAAGTTTTCATGAAACGAAATTAAATTGCACAGCCATATCTGTTTAATGATCATTAATTTCAGAATGATGTAGACCAGGGGTGTCAAGCTCATTTTCACAGGGGGCCACATCAGTCTTGCAGTTGCCTTCAAAGGGCCAAAATAATTTTAGGACTGTATACATGTAACTGCTCCTTAACTGTTAAGGAGTTGAAGTGACATTCTGCCCTTTGAAGGCAACCATGAGGCTGATGTGGCCCCTGGTGAAAATGAGTTTGACACCCCTGATCTAGAATAATCCTCCTTTTACTGAAATTGGTACTGGGTTTTTAAATTCTGTTGTATGGATTTATCATATGGATTGAAGTGTTCAAGTATGCGTCTAGCCAAAAACAACTTTCTAAAAATTCTTATAACATTAAAGTTGTATCAGATAGAATCAGGTTGAGCTACACATAGCAGAATCAAAATAACAGAGGTATACATGAAAGAGAAGTTTATTTCTCTCTTATGTAAAATCTAGCACAGGGGTTTCTAACCTCTTGGCATCTGTGGGCTATGCTGGAAGAAGAAGAGTTATCTTAGGCCACACATTGAACGCACTGCTACACAAAAGCACAAAAAATAATCTCATGATGTTTTAATTTATATTGGGCCACATTCACAGCCATTCTAGGCTGCATGTGGCCTGCAGGCCATGGGTTGGACACCCCTGATAGAAGCAGCAAATCTAAGCCCAGAAAGGGGGCACTTGACAGGAACTCAGGGTCCTTCCAATTTATCACTCTGGGCCACAGTTCTTATTATACTCATGACAGAGGATGACTGGGAATACCAGCCTGAATCACATCAAGTTCCAGGAAGCTCAAAGGAGGAAGGAGAAAAGAGGAGGGGGCAGGGGAAACCCATCAGTGATCTTTCCCAGAAGCTACCACACAGCGCGTTTGCATCTCATTTCATCTCATCCAGCAGAGCTGAGTCACGGGGCTACACCAGCTGAAAGAGAGCCTAGGATGGGTTCCTTCCAAGTGGTCCTGTTCCAGCTACACGACAGGGCTTCTTCGAGAATGAAGAGGACAGTGGATGTTGGTCTCTTCCATGCTGGGGGAAAAAGTCATCGTAGAGTGACAAACTTTTTAGTTCATGGCTTCCTCAAAATCCAAGTGTGTTTTGCTATGGTAACAAAGTATTTGGAAATTTTTATCCAGCAATTTCACTCCTGAGAAATTATTCTGAGCAAAAACAAAATATAAAAACTGCTGATTGCACAAAATGTCTGTCCCACTGTTATAATAGGGAAAAGTAGGAGAGTTAAATGGCCAACAATAAACAAACAGTTATGTAAATATTGACAATTCCACATAATGAAATAACAAACAGTAAAATATACACTTATGAATTACATAGACCCAAAGAATATATTAAGTGAAGAAGAATGTAAAATGCCTATATACAAATTATTGTAGTAATTCAATAAGAGCATATATGCGTAGAAAAAATATAAAGTTATACATCGACATAATACCAATGTCTATTTTGGAGTGGTAGAATTAAGAGTAATTTTTTTCTCTCTCTTTAAATTTTTTACAATTATATTACAATTTATTAAAATATAATACATTTCAAATAATTATTAAGAATTTCCCTATTTCTCACATTCTTTCAACTCAGGATATTCTACTTTTATTTGTATTTTATGATTCTCTCTAATTATATCTTTTATGTTGAACACCCCAGTTATATGTGAAGCTTTCAATGATATTAAATATTAATTTTGTCACTTATGTGACTTGAATGTATAAATAAATAGAACTTTGACTTACACATATGGTATTTACAATACAATTTGACCACTATTTAAATGATTCTATTATTTGGAAACTGCTCCTGTTAAGTATGTTGAATCTCTATGGTAAATACTTTAAGTTTTTAGTGAGATCTGTCCTTTTTCTGTTTGAAGTATGATAAGTATATTTGGTAAACATGCTAAATAGTGAATTTTGTTAAATAATAATGTGCCAATTTAAAATTCATGCGAAACATCAGTGATGAATATTATTTACTGGCTATTTGCCACGTATTATTTAGTACCAGTGGCCACCATTTACTGGTTTGTATGAAGTTGCCTATAGTAAATACAGGAAGTGATGGAACCTCTTCAAATAATTCAGACGAATGATCACTTTCTGTGTTACCTAGACATTGAACTGCCTTCTGTGACTGGAAGGATACTTGAACGTGTCCTCCAAAAATGAAAAGGGAAACTAAAATGACTCATCTTATCCAAACATCCGCCCGACAAAGGGCACCGAAAGTAACATGATATGTATGAGAGATCAACTGGTATTTAACGTTGCTAATGATTTTTTGTACTTTTCATGTGACAGTATGAAAAAAGCAAATTTTGTGTAAGTTAGAATGATAAAAGGAAAGACAAACAAAAGTGACTCAGTAGCAGGTTGAACTTCCTCTTTGTAAGACACGTCGGGCAAATTTTTTATAATTCTGAAGAATTCACATATAGGAACTTGCCTTCTATGAAAAAACTCAGATGCCCTGAAGACAATCTACAGTGTTCCCAACTACCTGCAAAATCTGACCACATACCCTTATATTGAGAGAGGCAGGTTTGCTAGGGGAGCAGAAGGTGGAGGTGGGTGGGGGGAAAATCTGATTAAAAGAAAAAATGAGTGTCCACCTGCAACGCTATGCCTCAAACACAGACTCAAGTGCAAATACCTCTATCCCATAAATTCCTTCAAAGATATCACAAATTAAAGAAGAGCATTATCAACAGTAAGAGTCATTTAATTAATGTGCATGCATTCCTATTTTTACTAAGTAATCTCTGCCAGAGCAATTTTGTGTCCTATTGTTAAAATGGAGAAAAGTTCTTCCGCAGAGGCACAGACATCATTAGAGCTCCGTGTGTAAACACATTGCCCTCTGCTAGTTCACAGGGGATTTCACGTCCAATTATTTCGTTAGTCCCCTCGCACCACGAATGCTGTCATACGTGGGTGATGTCCTGACATTATCAGTGCGCCTCCTCGCCGTTCCGATTTCCATGCAGTTCATTTCATAGTCACTCACGTTTTCAACCACGCTTGTTAGCACTTAATGAGGAAAATGGTTATCTTCCCCCAAAGTCCCATTCTACCCCTTTCAGTGACTTTAATTGATTGACTGGGTTAGTTAATGAGGTACTGTGCACAAGTAATTCTAAGGGAAGACCTCTATTCTTAAATATTTTATAATAGCACAGATTGATTGCTCCGTATCTCCTGGAGACTGGCAGATGTTACTGTGCGTTTTGTGTATTTCATTTTCTGTCTGTGGTGCTGAGATATTGTTCGATGCTTGGGAAATTGACATCAAATACACTACTTTTAATAGAAAATGTAGAGATGCCTTTTTTTTTAAGATTTTATTCATTTATTTTTTTAGAGAGAGGAGAAGGGAGAGAGAAAGAGCAATGTATGGTTGCCTCTCACATGACTCTCACTGGGGACCTGGCCTGCAACCCAGGCATGTGCCCTGACTGGGAATCAAACCAGGACCTTCTGGTTCCCAGCCCGCACTCAATCCACTGAGCTACACTAGCCGGGCAGAAAATGTAGAGATACCTTTTAAATTCTAACTTCACGGTAGCACCACAGCCCAGAACTTAGTCTAAAGAGAAAAACTTTTCCATAAACATACATTTAATAGAAATCAGAAACTTGTACCAAGTGAGACCAAGAAAATATGGCAAGTAGTATCTAAAAAATTTAGCATAAGCTATTTCCCCTCTCAAATATTATAAAACTAGATATGTTTCTTAGGCAAAAGAAAAACAAAACAGAAATGAGATTTCAAAGCTTGTCAAAAATTGGTGGCTTGTTCGAAAGTCAAAGCTAATGGTTCCCATGTCAACTAGAATACCCCCACAAAAATTACCTAATGGTGAATATCCTACTCAATCTTTGTTGAGTATTTGAATATTTTCCCACTTTTAATTCGTTTGGAGTTCCACTAAAATTCATGAGTCTTAGTTCAGGCAGCCATAACAAGATACCATAGACTGGGGGGCCGAACTCACAGAAATTTATTTCTCACAGCTCTGGAGGCTGGGAAGTGCACTGTCAAGGTGCAGGCCAGTGTGTTTCTCAGGAAGAGCAGTCCTTCTGGCTTGCCGGTGGCCGTCATCTGTCTCACCGTGTCCTCACATGGCTTTCCCTCTGTGTGCATGTTGGGAGGGAGACAGAGAGGAAGGAGCTCTCCAGTGTCTTTGATTACAATGGCACTAATCCCTTCCTGAGGAACCTGCCCTTCTGACCTTAGCTTGCCCAATTATCCTCAAAGGCTCTATTCTCCGAATACCATTGCATCGGGATTTTAGGCCTTCAACTACGAAACTTGTGGGGATACAAACATTCAGTTGATAGTATCATAGATTTTCAGAAGAATGCTTGACTTTGAAATCTAGCCCCATGGTTTGTGCTAGGTAGAATGCTGACATATATAAAGTATTCAAAACATATATGCTATTTTTAATGTAAACTATACCTTTTGCAAAAATAGAAAGTATAAAACTATTCGTAATAGACATAGAGATGATAAAGACCATACCTGATGTACTCTGAATATAGACTTTATTCAGCCTCAATGAAAACAAAGAAACTTGCTTTAGTTGGGACGAGAACATTAAAAGATAATAGTTTTTATATACAGATATTTTTAAATAGTAAACTTCCTAACAATTTGTCATGCCTGAGTTTAATATAGATATTTGTGTACAATATCATTTAGCACTACAAATATATATAATAATTGTGTTACCCTTCATAACTGTTTCAAAAATTGTTATTAATCCACTTATTTCTTCATTTTGTTTTAAATTTATTTTTCAATTATAATTGACATATTATATTAGTTTCAGGTGTACTGCATAGTGATTAGACAGTTATATAACTTACAAAGTGATCACCTTCATAAGTCTGGTACCCATTTGGCATATTTCTTCATTTCTTGAAGTTGCTTGCCGTGTTTATTCTTAGCTTTATAAATCTGCTTATAATGAAAAGTGATATTACAACATTTAAATGTAGGTGTTACCAACCATTACATTATTTCAAAGATATATGGGACAATACTCTTATTTCTAGAAGTTTCAGAATAAATCTTAAAATACTACATTATCTAAGCACCTGGTGGAGCAGAACCATCACAGAGAGGTAATCAGGAGTAGAGATGACGAGACAGCTGCAAAGCCCCAGGGCACAGGCCCCAGGATTATTGTCCCCAGGCGAATCCCGCTTTGGGGACCCATGTAAAACCCTGTTTGCTTTGACAGGGTGGGGCAGGGTGGTGTAAGTGGGACTTTACTATGGTAAGTGCTCTGGGTGGGCATGTAACCAATGGTTTTTCATCAGTCAATCCCTAAGAGGTCAATATCCTTCTGTTCCCTAAACCACCAACCTAAGTAGAATCATCTGCAAAATCATTAAATTTTATTCCTTCTGAGGGTAACAGATAAGAGGTTGTCTCAAAGGTCAGCTTCCCTTGAAAGCAAACTCTAGAGATTTCCATGTAGGACATTTATCAGCAACTGTGCTCAGAAACACCTGTGAGTGCTCAGAGCCACTGCACTTCGGTCGTGACAGAAGAAGCCCCTTGGGATGCTCTCAGCTACTTCCTAAATTAAAGCAAGGGGAGGCCACGAACCAGGATGGACAATACAAGAAGTGAGGCAGGGTTAGAGCCGAGGCATCAGGCACAAATTTCTAGAAAGCACCTATAAATGTACATTGGTGTTCTAGGGAAAAGTCAGAACTGAAGTCCTAATTTAAGAGAAGGGAAAGGAGTTATTCTGGGGAAGCTCAAGAAAAAAATGAAGTCAAGCCGGGTGAGCTGGAGGGGTTAACGGCCAACTGAAGAGAGTGAACGAGTCATCAGAAACAGGGAGCAAGACAGCAGACATCTAGGGAGACTCTGTAACAGGAATGGAAAACGGGGTCAAAGGTTGCCATCTGGTAAACTGAGCGAGGATTGAAATATGCTCACTAGAAACAGAAATTTAAAATACATTGGTGACCTCACTGAAGACATTTTGATATTGCCATAGTGAGTGGAATTAAAGTTTGGAGATACAAAATGAAGCAGTGGGTTAGTAAATATTTAATTTCAAGAAAAATTATTTAATTTTTTAATTATTAAATTAAAGTATTTAATTTCAAGGAAAAAATGTCTATACATAGCAGGTAGGCCATGAGCATTTGATGAAGAAGATAACGTAGTATAGAGGTATAAAAACAAACATAAAATAGAAAAGGGAAGAGCTCTCTGAACTTGGAAAGAAAGGGTATTGCCTTTCGTTTTGTGTGATCCATATTTTATTTTTTTCTTTTTGGAGGCTTGGGGACTGTATTTGATTACATTTTATTTGGGGCAGTCAGGTCCATTCACTTACCTGTTCGAGGAGCAAAGGCAGAACGCACCACTTAAAAAGGTCCTGTTGGCACAAAGTCGTCCTGTTTTGATGACGCGAGCATTGGGAGGCGCACATCTTGCAGTCACCCTTCCGTCTGCCTGCTCCAAACATGTCACTTGAACAGCACTATGAAGAAATACTGGACAAACCTAAATTGAAGGACATTCTCTAAAGTCACTGCCCTGTACTCTTCAAACACGCCAAGGCCAACGAAAGTAAAGGGTGAGGAAATTGTGACAGATGAAAGGAATTTAAGTGATATGACAAGTATACAGAAATCAAGAGGCTGGATTGGATTCTTCATTCAGGAAAAAGAGCTACAAAAGACATTTATGAAGCAAGTGATGATTTGAATATAGATTGTGAATTCAATAGCATTGTTGTACTAGTGTTAAAATATCCAATTTTGAGCATTGTTATGTGTTTATGTGAGAAAGAAGTCTGTGTTCTTAAGAAATGCACAATTATATCGGGGTAAATAGGCACAACATCTCCAGCATCCTGTCTTTTTATTCAGAAAATAATATACATCTAGATGATAGATACATGATAGATAGATACGTAGATAGATGCATAGAAACATAAAATGACAAAGTAAATAAAAATGTGAACAATTGATGAATCTGGATGAGGAATATATGAGAGTTTCTTATACTAGTATCACAACTTTTGTAAGTTTCAAATTATGTCAAAATAAAAAAGGTTATAAAAAATTACTCTAGAAACTAAAACACACCATTTTATTTCCAAAGGCAAATCCCTAGGTTGAAAATTTTTAATTACATTTTAAATTACACTCAAAAGGTGTCAAGGCACTACAGTCAAGTACTGCCGAGCAAATAAATGCAAAAACAACTCTGAGGAAAAGGGAAAAGCTATTGTAAGTTGTATGGGCAAAGGGAATTTAGAAATGAGCACACTTCAGGTGGACGGGGCCTGTGCAGTCTATGGAAACTGTCGAAAAGTAAGTTCTCAAAACATACAGTCAAAAAATGCATCCATGTAAAGACTGCTCAGATTAACAAAGAGATGCAATGAGATCAGCTCCCTGAGTTTTACGAAACCTAAAATTGACGCTTGGTGCTCTTTTGAAAGATGGCACAGTCAGGCATGTTTTTGTTTTCTTTGACTTCGTAGGGTTTGAAAATTGATGTTGCTCAACAGTATATTGATGGGTCTTAACGGTTTGAGAAGAGCTAACATAAGAAAAGACATCGAGAGATATACAAGAAACTGGTGTTGAAGAGCACGGGAATCTCTGCCCCCAAATGAGAAAGTGAACACTTTTTTTGAAGATCAGTTTGAAAGGTCACATCGACAGGCAAGAAGGCATTTGGCAACATTGCTCATGTTTGCTTGTGTTCGAGGAAGGCTCTTCTTTCATGTCTGTGAGCTATTTTCATTCTCAAAGTCTACTCTAGAAAGAGGCCAAGGTCCACTTGTGAGCTAGCAGCCTTGAGTAATAAATTTATTATTCTTTAAGCAATTGGCTCCTTCTTAAGTCACCAAGATCTGCACTGCCATTTGACAGAAGGTGAAGCTTTTGTGAATACATGACTAAGTCAAATGCAGCAAACCAGCCCTGCCTGGCCCATGGTTGCCAATGTCACCACCTTACTTTTGCAAAACACACACACACACGTGCATACGCGCACACACACACACCATTCTAGTCACCACCCAATGTCCTGTAGACCTCACTGCTGTGGAAGTGAGTGCCATCTAAGTGAGCCCCGCCGAGACCCTAACGTCAAATGCTCTCTTTGTAGAAAGTGTTCTAGAACTAAGGACAGGCATTTTATTGTGCAATCTGAATGCGAACTCATAATCTAGGTGTCCTCATAGTTTTCTCATGATTCTTCAAGTTGACTGCCAGAAGACATCCATTTCAGAATAGCTTGGCAGAGGCAATAACGTCTGACTTATGTTATAACATCGACTGTGTCCATATTAAGCTGAAATAGCAGGTGTGAGTGGCTTATTATCCCTGGGAACGAGTGTGAAAGCTGGACAAGCACAGACACAGTGACAAGTAACCTTTAAAAACATGTCATCTTGGGTTTCCTTTTTTGACAATACAGAGTCAGTACTAATGACAACAGACAGCAGTGCATGGTATATCAAAAGACACTTAATTCAGTAAATGAAGAAAATGTAGCAGACATTGGTTCTCTTTGCTTGCTCACATGCTCTAATAAAATACAAATCAAGGTGCAAATTATTTGGCAGGTTAATATTGATATTTTAAATTCCTTTTCTAAAATATTTGTACTTCTTTAGACAAAAAGAAAACAGAAGGGTTGCATTTAAACACTTCCAAATCCCCCTTCTTGAAAATTCTGATCACCTGATTCATTTAATTTACTATCTTTATAAACTTAAATGATTTTTTAAAACCCCAACTGTGGGATGGGTTGCTTTATGCGCAATGAAACTACGTTGTGCATTTCATGTTTATTCTTTGCCTCTTCCTCCTCTAGCTATGCCCCAGCTAAAGATGTCATGACTATAAGTAATAATTATCACTCAGATTGGAAATTTGTCAAAATAGTCTTTTCTCCCTTACAGAAAACAAAGATTCCATGAGAATACTAAGTTTATATTTTATTTACTTGAAATCATTGGAGGAATTTTTTTTTTTTTGTCTGAAAGCGTCAGCTCCAGGTGATTTAGGCAGCACTGTGATTCTGTGACATAAGGGACGAAAATGTATGTTAAGGTGCCGTAGGCTTGTTCTTTCCTAGTTCTTTCTATTACTTTCTGTAGGGAAGGCTGGTAGGATGAAATAATTTTTTTTTCCTGCTGAATTTATACTGTTGAATCATTCTTATTTTTTAAAGACTCTTCCTACTTTTAGTTTTTGGAGAAAAAAGAAGCTGTGAACTATTTTATTGTGAAAAGAATTTTACTTTTCATAACATTTAATAATGGGATCACTCGATCATGATTCATTGTTCAGTTTAATGTTCACACTTTTCATGATTGGTTTATATATTTTGCACCCAAATCTCCATCTATTATTACTGATTTTACTGTTGATAGAAAACAGTGAAAAAGGGTATAAGCTATGCAGCGATCAATGTAATTTGGGGTTTGGGGCATGTCAAAAAACATTTTATTATCTTCAAATAACTGTTTCAGCTGAGCTAATAGAAAATTGAGTAATGGGGTAAGAAATTATGTTACTTTATGATCTATCAAAACACACGGCTCTAATTTCATACTAACTCTAGAGAACCAACTCTACAATGTGCTAACTCAGCCTGTGTTCAGCTACTGGTCGGTGCAGGGGCCACCCCAGCTTCAGATCGCCCCATTGGGTGGAGTGAGGCCTTCGTGTCGCTGTGTCGCAGCCCAGCTTCTCCTCAATCCAGTCCTGCTGCCTTCCCTTCCCAAGTCACCCAGTGCCCCTGCATTCCCACTATGCCTTTTCTACACGTCTCTCATATTAATCTTCACTGATAATTTTCTGCTTAAAGGGTAAAAACATTGGGTGGGTGAGTGAATATTGATTGAAACTTCAAGGACAGCTTCTAATAAAATTCCTGCATACTAATCCCTCAGTGTCTGCCATTCAGACATCGGAATGTGTGACTTTACCCTTTTTCACTCATGTCGGACTGCCCCAGGTCTACAAAGACTTTCTCCATGAATCTTCTCCAAGATAGGCTTATCATGAACATTTGGGGGGAAACCCAGAAGTTCAGGGTGACAAAAATTTTATACACAGGTCAGGTTCCCATTTATTAATATCAGTATTACTATCTCCTCCCCCCCCCCACCTCACCCCTGCAAAAAATAAAAAACAACCACTGGCAGTCTGCCTGGGCTTGTGTGCTAAACATTCTAGTTTGTTTCTATGGTCGCTCCATTAGCTAAGCTTTAACTACCCTTCATGTTAGGGGACCAAAGAAAGTTACAGAAACACACTGAATTCTTTCATTCACATTGGTTAGGAGAGTCCAACAGCTCCCTGAATTCTCCAAGGATGTTGTTCATGGACAAACCTGGAGGTCAGGAGGACCCTGGCGACTTCATCATGCCTTCTCCACACGTCTCTGATACTCCTCAGTGAAGCTTTCCTCTTAAAGCGTGATGGTCATTGGATCTGTGCATGGACATTGATCGAGTTGAGCATTTGGCCAAGATGACTTACACTCAGTTTGGCAGTGAGTTGCCGATTTCCACCGAGTTTGTTTTAGACCATGCCGACAGAGTGCGAGGACATGCTGCTTCTGTGTTCCATTTTATTTCGGTTCCCTTTGTCCTCGTGTAGTAAACCCAAGTTACCTACTCAAATAATAGGAAAGTGAAGCTTTTTTAGAAAGCAGTACTGAGGGTAAAAAGAAATTTGGCAAAGGCCTAAGAAAAGCGAGAGTATAATAAAGGAATAATTAAAATGTTAATTTAGTGAAAAAAATCACTGAATAAAAATTTCCCTTGTTGAAAGATAGTGTTTTTTAGGCGACAGTGTTCCGAGAAAACAAAGCATGAATGTGGGATGCCTCAGGTATGAATAAAACAGGATGATAAAGGGGCTGGTTAAGTATAGCACAAACTGTGTTTGCTTGTGTAAATAACGTAAGTTCAGGAATCATAAACAGCAGAGAACCAACACCACAGCTTTTATAAACGTATTTTTGAAACCATTCTTGCTAGTGCTGACAAAGAACAGAAAAAAATGTATGTTTAGAAAGAAAAAAAAATTGTGAAGTATCTAACCCATCTGGTTGCCTGTGTTACATCGAAATCACCCAACAGACAGGTAGGGGTTGCGACTGCAATTTGGAGCAACCGTATTTCAGGACTTCATAAAATTGCCTCAGTGCCACCTGAAATGCTGGAGCAGAGATGCCACAATAGATGGGAGACCCACATCTTAATGCTTTTATTTTTAAATTACAACTCCATTCTTAAGAGGAAAATTACTGCTGATCCCCAGCCAGTATAACTAATGAAATCATGTGCAATTAAAAAGGAGGGGTGATAGGAACTTGCTGATGCTATTCGTGGCTGCACTTTGCTGCTGACATGGGCCACACCGATGGCTCTCGGATTGCAAGAGCTTTCAAAAACAAGATGCATTACCCACCACTGACTGTCCTTGGTTTTCTGGTAACTAATTTCTAACTTCCCCACTCACCCATTAAATGTTGGGGGTCATCTCTTGATGGATAGGCTCTCCCTGGGTGGTCATATCCCATTCTCATAGGTTCAGTTACCACATGCCCAAACCTGTATCTCTTACCTGACCTCCCTTCTGAGCACAAGATTCAGACATTCGACTGCCTGCTGAATATATCAAGTGGAAAGTCCTACAGGCAATTCAAATTCAACATGTCTGAAATCAAACTCAGGGCTCCTGGTTTCTCTTCCAACTAGTCTTAAAACTTGCTTTTATTCACATATGGTCTCTTTCTGTTAACAATATCCCTTCCCTAAATTATATCTCCACACTTTTTCTCCAGCCTTTCTCTTATTGTTCCAGCCACGTCAGTTCTCCGTGGATCCCTCCCGAGCTCTCACTTAGACCACTGCTGAACCCTTGAACAGGCCGCTCTTTTTACAAATCCCTTCTCTCTACAGTCCATCCCCAAACTCCTGATGTACACACCCCCTGCAAAAACACCCTTCATGCTTTTACATTCCTACATAATCAAGTCCAAAGCATATGCTTGATGGTCAAGGCCCTTTATAAGTGGGTCCAGCTGTGCATCTGGTTGCCCTTTGCTGTCCCTTTTCCAAGCTGCTGCATGCACCTCTGGGCTTCTGTGCTTGCACTCAGGGCTTTCAGTGTTTGGTCCTTATTCTACACTTGATGAGTTCCTTAAACGACTGCTTAAACGTTAAATTGCCGCGTCCGTGAAACCATGCTTCTGTGCAAGCTCAGTTACCCTCACGCTGCATACCTTAATGCAGTGCAATCTTGTACTCACGTGTCATAGAGCACTTGTGCTGTGATGTACTAAAGTTTATGAATCTCTTCCTCACCCCCAGTTAGGACAGAGACTATGTCTTACCCTCGTTTGTATCTGCTCAACCACACTAAAAGACGATTTGTCCAATGTTTAAAATTGAAAATCTATTTTGAATAATTTTTCTATCAGAACCTTGGCTCTGAAAGCACGTGGCTGATCCAGACTTTCCCGATGTCGTACCATCAGCCAACGCCATTTATCTTCCCACTCCAGGCCGTGGCCCGACGCCCATGCTCCCGCAGCTGCTTCCCGCAACCCGCTCAGTCCCCATCCCCCGTTGCGTGCTGCGTTCACGTTCACTCCGGATATGGTTTACTCTTTGTGGTGCTTAATATGCTAGATGAAACAAATTAATTTCTTCCTAATTACATTCATTACGCGAACACATGCTTTGGCACCTGTGTAGTTTGTGATAAATGTGTTTATTGACACTTGAACAACCTGAAAAAAATATCCCAAGAATATTGATTTATGTGTCTGTAAGAGTGTAATAGAAAATGATAATAGAACTCAACATTTGTATTCTCTTATCTCTGTAAAGTGATTGTTGTTTTCATCGGGTGTTCGTTCCTCTCCTGACTATGAGGTGCTTCTGAAAAGTTATGTTCATGGATATCAGTCACATCATGTTCAAGGTTGATCTCCACATTTCTGCTCAAGGCCTTTGCTTTCACATTCTCGAAGGAACTTTTCTTGCCTTTCTGTCACATTTTTCCTGTGATGCAATTGGTTTATTTTATATTTCTGTTTAAAATTTAGAATTAGCCACTTTTATGCTACATTCATGTCACAATTATGGAAATCAAATTTTATAGCTCTACCAAAAATAATATGTATTCAAAATGCTATTTAAAAATAGAAGTCAGTAGTTTTAATTTTATTTAATATAAATATCTTAAAGTACTTCACAGTGTTCAGTTTTTTGATTAGTGATGAGTGTGAAAATCCTTGTCATTTATTCCACTATATATCTCTTAACCATAAAAATTTCTAGATATATTTATCTATAAACAATACCAAAGTTTAATGTAAACTTAAAACAGTTTATGAAAATTTCAAATAATGCAACAATATTAAAATAGTACATATATACTCAAAATCATAGACATTCTTATACAAGTAAGATAATAATAAATTAATAACATTAAGATTCCCAAGCCAAAAAGTCTCATCTTACAGCATAATGATTCAAGTGTAAATAAATATAAAACATTAATTCTTATAAAATATGCATGCATTTCTAACTAGGGCCTATGAACGTCTCAAAGTAATTGCTTCATTTTAAATCATTATACAATCATGTATGAATACATGCATAATTTGAGTTTCATAATTACCTTTTAATGGAAACAGTATCTTCATATTTAATTTCTTTTTCAATCTGCATATGACTAAAGATAGCAGAACACATTTGAAGAAATTCCACCTGGGGGAGTAGAGCTGCAAGTTTGTAGTAACATAGAAAAGGTTAATGTGGCACTCTGCGGTTAATTAAAACAGAGTCCCCCATAGTCCACTTCTTAATTAACAGAATGTTCTAAATAAGACATTCATTTTATCTTCTTTTCGTTATACCCAGTGGTCCTGGCTTGCCAGCCTATAGGGTTAGAGAAGAGTTTCTCCTCATCCTGCACTCGGTGAGTCGTCATGGTCAAAGAGAACTCATTCTTTGTCTACAGTAAACACTCTTTTACTGCAGGCCAGTGCTCATTTGTCCCCAGTAACTCCTATGACCTAGACCATGTTGGGGGGTCAGAGTGGACATTCATAAATACAGCTATGGGAGATTAGCTGGAAGCTTCTTGAAGGCATGGCTGCGTTCCTACTCATCCCTTTAGTGCCCCACACCCCATACCCTGGTACACAGAAGCCAAAAATTCATTTTAACTCAATTGATAATGTCCTGATCATACAGCTCAATTCATTTACTGCAACTACAAATACCGGCTACACTCGCCCACACCACTTATTTCGGATCCTTCTCTTAATTCTTAGTGTCATAAATGAGTGGCCTGATTCCTGGTCTAGTCCCGTGATCATGGCATAATTATTAACAGTGCTCTCTGTCATTCTCAAGGGTGACCTTGTACAGGCACATGATGTCTCCAGAGATATCCATGCTGCACTTCTCAAAACCTGTGAATAGGTCATCTTACATGACAAAGGGATTTTGCAGATGTCATGACAAGTATGAACCTTGAAACGTGGAGATTATCCTGGATGAGTCCAGCCAATGAATCCTTCAAAGCAGAGACTCTTTCCTGAATGTATCAGGGAGGTGTGGCAGAAGAGGAAGAAGGAAAGATTTCAACTATGAGAGGGACTGACCTGTCTTTGTGGTTTTGAAGGTGGAGGATGAGAGTAAGAAATGGTGGGTAGCTTTCTGAAGCTGGGAGCAGTCCTCTGGTCATTGCCAGCTAAGACAGGTGGCCCTCCGTCTTACGACTGAATTCTGCCAATCACCCAAGTGAGTAAGGAAATGAATACTCCCCTAGAACCTTCTAATAGGAACACAGCCTGATGACACATTTGATTTTAGCCTGATGAGACCAATACTGTATTTCTGAGCTATATGTAGGATTGTTAAGGTAATAATTTGTTGAAGCTGCTGACAGTTAAATAATTTTTTAGGGCAGCATATTATTCAGCTCAGGTTAGTATAAAAAAAAAAAAAAAACTACTGTAGACTATGTACCTTAAACAGCACACATTTATTTCTCACAGCTCTGGAGGCTGGGGAGTCCAAGATCAAGGTGTTGTCAGATTCAGTTGCTGGTGAGAATTCTCTTCTTGGCTTGTAGATAGTCACCTTCTCGCTGTGTCCTCACGTGGAGGAAAGAAAGAAAGCTTTAGTGTCTCTTTCTCTTCTTATGGGGACAGGAATCTCATCATGGGGACCCATCCTCATGACCTCATCTAAACCAAATCACCTCCCAAAGCCGCCGTCTCCAAATACCGTCACCCTGGGCGGTAGGTCCGTACTGTGACTTTTGGAGTCACAAACATTCCATCACAATAGGGAACCACCCGGACCTCAACTGCACAGTCACCCCAGTCAGGAAGCGGGTCAGAGCACTGAGCACAGAGCCTGCCTGTAGGAGCTGGAATTGTGAACTCACTTCAAGAGTCAGGCTGAGGACAGAGTGCAGAGAAAAACTAACCCTGTATCTTCCTTGGTATCTGTCCTCACACCTGCCAGTACTTGAAGAATGAGAGTGTCTATTTTAAATACGCAGCGAGATATCAGGTTTTGTGTTAATACATGTTGAAAGTTTAACTTCATCTCTTCAGAAAAAGCAGTTTGCAGACAAATGCAGAGTGGCAATGTTGGTATTTCTGAGTATCATACCGCAGTGGAATGAATATGAACTGCATGAAAGAAGGAAGAGCTCAAGTGCCTGAACCAAAGCTGCGCTGGATTTCCACGGATGGAGTGCTGACTTCCGCCATTGCCTTCATGGCTCTTTCAGGCTCGAGTGCTACTCTGTCTTTTCATTTGACAGGTTAGAAATTAGTTACTTTAGTTTTAACCAGCTCACTTATCGTAAAGTGATAAAATCCATTTCTTCAGGAAATCATTCTTCTCCTTAGGAAGAGAAAGTGCAGAAGGAATGTAAACACACAAAGTTGGAGATGGAGTGGCAACTTTCCCTAGGGTGACAAAACCTCGTGGTCCTGAAGAAAGTTTCATAGTTGCCCTGAGCAGTGGATCCCCTGGGAACAGATGTGGGGACACATGGGGAGTGGCCTGGGTGGAGATGAGGAATATTTTGAAGACAGGGTAAAATGTATCAGGAAGTAAGGATCTCATAGCACGGTGGTTGTCTGGGGGTTGTGACCACCTAGACCAACAGCATCAACAGCATCAGACACCTTGGTAGAAACCCAAATTCTTAGGCCCTACCGCAGACCTACGGGATCAAAAACTCTGGGAGTGGAGTCCGATAATTTACCCTTGAACTAGCCCACCCGTGGATTCTGCTGGGTGGTAGTGTTTGAGAAGGTGTCCCAACAAGACACAGCCAACCCCAATCAGTCACTTTCCAAACTGTTCTCTTAGCTTTCTCTAAAGTTATCTTGCGAGCTGCCTTCAGGGACGTAAACAGCTGGTTGACTTAGGAGACGCAGAAGCTGGAAGATCATTCTTTTTGGGAGCTCTCTTCTAACGGTCAAATTCTTACTCCTTGTCAAATGAGATTCTTAACACAGCTGGTACTTCATAAATGCAAAATAATAATGAAAATTGATGCTAGGATAACATTTTACAAGGTTAGCAATCCAAAAAAAGGGTCAAATTGATTATAGTGTTCGGTCAATTTGTGTTCAATTTGCTTTTTGGCAGAGTAACAATATCACAGTGGAAAATAGTTTGCAAATGTACAAACTGACAGATTCATACACCTTCCCTGCAGGTTACTGTATATTTAAACACAACATAGATTGACCTATCTATTTAGCTTTCTATGTATTTATTTTCCTGATAAAAGTTTGACCTTGACCACTTTTACCTAGAACTCCTATAACCTCCAGAGTAACTGGAAGAGCAGCTTAAAAATTAACGTCCAAATAATAGAAGGTTAATGATGTCAGACCTAAGAAATATAGTATTTGAAAATAACAAACCATAGTTGGAACATTCTAGGTTTTAGGATGCAAAACTTATCACAAAAATATTAATGAGGAAGATAATTCAGACAGTACAGGATTCTTAAAGCCTGTGTATAACTAAAAGAAGATTTTTAGAAAGAATGACAGCAAGTAGGGCCTACACAATTGTAGATCTTAAATACAGCTTAAGTATCTTGCAATGCTTGTTGGTTTCAATGTACATTAGGCTGAGATATTGTTAAATAATGTCCTTTGGAAACATTAATTCTTGTTTCACTGAGTATCTTAAGGGATTAGTGCCAAGTCTCTTTGCTGTGTGCATTTTGATATATTCACTTATTTAAATTTTTATGAATAACCAGTGTTCCCAGTAAATCTTAGAAGTATTGTACATGACTAAAAGCAACACCAATGGTAGGTGAAAAAATTATAGGCAATATCTGGGTTCTGAGATCCCCTGCTGAACTCGTATAAGTTGGGAAAGATAGGGAAAAGTTGTTCGTAGTGATTAGTGAGAACAAACTGCGTATTTTGGACTTTCACATATACCACTGCATTAAAACACTGAGATTAATATTTACCATCTTCAAAATCATTAAAGGTTCCGGTGTCCACTCTCAGGAAAGTTTCCATGGAACCAATTTAGATGACACTCATGTGGTCTCAATTTTCTTCTGTTACACTATAAAACAGAGGAAATAGCCCGGCTGGTGTAGCTCAGTGGATTGAGCGCGGGCTGGGAACCAGAGGGTCCCGGTTCAATTCCCAGTCGGGGCACATGCCTGGGTTGCGGGCCAGGTCCCCAGTGAGGGCCATGTGAGAGGCAACCATACATTGTTTTTTCTCCCTTCCTTCTCCTCTCTCTAAAAATAAATAAAAAAATATTAAAAAAAATAATAAAACAGGAAATAATACCAACACTCATACCTTCTCGTGTCTGCCACGTGCCCTCTCTGCTTTCATGGCCAGGTCACAATGTTCCACAGTCAATTTGTCTTCTATTTCCAAAGTCTATCTAAGCAGGAAGTATGTTGTATATTCTAAATAAAATCAACATGGAATGAGTAAATAAGCACATACTTATAGCTAGCCTATACAAATATGCCTAACAGTTAAAAGGAAATATGGTTGATGAGCCAATGGTTTTCTCAACCACATGCTAGTTTTTTAGAAACCTGTATTGAGGTTTTATAAAATCTTCGTGGTCTGAAGGAGTAAAATAAACAACTTTAGTAATCTTGCTACAGTCTTTTATAAAATAATTGGTTTATTTATAATACTGAATCATGTTCTCCTTAACAAACAAGAATTACAGGTGGGTGTATTCAACAACGGGTACCAGTCGAAGCGTGTCTCTCCCTGCTCCCTGTTTGCTTGTCTTCTCTTAGCGCTTCCTTTGGTCCCATTATTTGAGAAGGTGAGGATTCTGTGAACTTTAAATAACTAACTTACTCTGTTTTTAATGTAATTTTTAATGAGAAAGTCTGAAGAACTGAGGTCCTGTTTCTCATACTGAAAGTCCGCTTACAACAATGGCAGAAAAGCAGAGCTAACTGTTGGCTTCTGTTTTCACTGTGTCTGAAACTTTCCCACATGTTTTCTGTCATTTTGTTATACCCTGAGGTAGTTTCTCTACTGTCATTACTTTTTTCCTTTTGTTCATTTCTGTCAAAAAAGAAAATACACCCATTATTTATACGCATAATGTACACATAAATTTTATTCAGTGCTAGAAATTATTCATCTGTAAACTCCGTCTGCTACTTCTCAACCAGTGAAGGAAAATGAGTTTTGCTCTTTAATTCATTAAAGTGCTGGGCAGTCATGAAGTGAGAAAGGGAAGCGAAGTAACACAGAGCCGTGACTCATTGTAGGGCCCGAGGTCAGGTACGCTTAACCCCAGTGAGCTACTGTCCCACCTCTGAAAAATGAAATCTGCACTTAGACCATGTCAGAGGGCCCTTCTGTCATGGATAAGATGTTCCCACATGGTGTTCCCTGCCCCTGAAGTTTTCTGAGCTATTTCTACCCCGGGTCACACTGTCCCTCCCAGAGGGTAGAAATGACGTCGTCAGTCTACCGGTTTGTCCCTGTGTCTCTTGGATGACCTACAGTCATAAATTGATACACTGCTGACTCCCAGCTGTAATATCAAAACAACTTTTTCAGTTTCATCTTCAAAAGCTTCCTTTGAGAATATTTTCAGAAGAAGTTCAACAAGGCTTCCTTGGGAGCTGGGATTGCAGATGTATGTATGATATATGAGGAAAACTTCAAAATATAAAAGTTGTAAGAGACACCTTGTACAGAAGCTGAATGGAGGAGAATTTTTAGTGGGAAGAGCTTCGATGCATCTCAGCCTTAGGTCTGTGTGCATTTTATATGAGTCTGCATTTGCTACTTACAGAACCAAATAAGTTTTTACAAAACAGCAAAAAATCAAGATACATTTGCCTTTTAAAATATATATGAAAATATTTGCTTCTCTCTTTTCATGTTGTCTAAGTTATAAGCAAATAAACTTGAAGGAAATCTGTGCCACACTTTCATTAAAGACGAAGTCTCTTAGAATGGCTTATAAATATTTTAGATTGGTTACACATGGACAGCTCTGTTAACTGCCTCAGGTATCATGAGATCTGGTCTTTGCCAAGGGCTTTAGAAAAGTTAAATTTCTGTTCTGTTCTTTGCCTCTGCTTTACGCCAGAAGATACCTAATAAGTATTTTTCCCAGAGAAAACCCAGTCTCAGACATATCCTTGAGGCTCCATCAATAAGCTCATTTTTGTTGCTACTCATAAATAGTTAGAAATAATATGAGGTAAGGAATATATGTGGTATAACCTTTATATCCCATCAAAGCCCTTAGCCTCTTAAAAAAAAAAATCACCTTCATGTAGGGAACCAGATACAAAGCAAGGACACAAGTTTGCAGTCAGAGGTGGAATCAAATCCCAATTTTACCACCAAAGTTATGTAATCGTTGGCAAAACATTGAACCTCTCTGAAACTGTGTGTGCTCAGTTACTGCCTGGGCTCCCTCTGGGGAAGTGGCTGTGGTTGAAGTCGTTCACCGTTCCTCCACCCTTGTGGAGTACATGACTTTCATGGGTTTACACTTTACATGACTCCTCATGAAGTCACACAGAAATAGCCTAAGAGTGTCAGGGTATTCAAAAACAATAAACACAAGAAAACAAACAGAAAACAAATGTGATTATGCTTCAAAGTCTGCTTGTGGAGAAGACGAGGAGCTTGGTGTGGCTCAAGAACCAGTGGCAGATGGCAGGTCTGGCTGCATCAAATCAGAATCTGATATATGTAGCAGTAATTCTCTGGAGTATAAAATAAGACAGGGGAGGTATATTCTTCTTTTCTTATGATATTGGCATTAGCTATTCATAGTCTCACAGTCTCCCTCCTCTGTCCCCTGAACCCAAGCCCTTTGCAGATAATCTCTCCTTGTAATATATGTTTTCCTTACACCACTAAGGATGTCCTGCCTGCCAGTGGAGGTAGTAAAGGCTAACCCTCATTTAAAAAAAAGAAAAAGAAAAAAAGTTAGCACTTTTGAGACCTAACTCATCTATTTATCTTTCTGCATTGATTTTTTTTTTTTTTTGCCAAAAATAGCTCTGTTATATTATCGACAAGTTCCTTCTAAGCGGAAGTCAAAATGTTTCTACTTAAATCTTGACTGTCACCTTGGGTTTATTAAATGCTGACACTCTGAGCATATTTTTCAAAACTTTAAGCACCGTTTTTATTTTATTTAATATATGGCTCAATATTAAGACCTCACTTTGACAAGATAAGCACCTCCGTCCACTCTTCATTTATCTCAGAACTGGGTTTCCAGGCTCAGTCTCCTTTGTGCAGGAAAAGATCAGGAGGAAAAGCTTTAGGTTGTTTCCGATGCCCTTGGGAGACTCTCCTTGACTCTGTGTTATCAGGTCTTAACAGTTCCAGTATGGAAATCATTAGGATTTATTTTTGCTGGCAGGTAATGAACCCACACCCCTCAGGGATGGAGTGACTGGTAGAACAAAACAAGATTGTGGGCAAAAACAAATGTTAAATGATTAACTCACAAAGCAAGCTGTACGGCCTGTTGGCTCGCTTTCCCCTGCTGACCAAGAGAATCCGGGATTCTGACGCATCTTCAGATGCAGACATTGTCATGTGATCTACGCCCAGAGGGAGTCAGGCTAGGGTGGACCTCATCGACATCTCGGCATTTTATTATTTTCCAAATAACGAGTTCCTGAGAACCTTAATTAGGTAAGATGTTAATGGGGAGTAAGCCAAAAGCTTCCATGGTCAAATTCTTTTGGGAATCACCTAGTTAAACAAAATTAAAGGGATGCCTTTATTATAAGACTTTCCAGAGCATATAACACACTGATCTGTAAAGTGAATCTCAAATAGATAGATAGATAGGTGGATAGATAAACAGTTCACAGCTTATATATTTTGGGGAACAGTTACTGTTGTTCAGGTAAGACATACAGAGTATGTTGGCAGGAAATCTATATCAATATGAAACATGAAAGATTTAGAGATAAATTTAACAAAATATGGGCTAGACTTCTATTTAGAAAATGATAAAACATTGCTAAGAGAATTAAGAAGATAAATAAATAGAGATACACTAATTTCAAGGGCTGGGAGCCTCAATGTTGTTAAGATATCAATTCTCCCAAGTATATCTATATATTCAATATAACCTCAGTTAAAATCTCAGTAAGCTGAAATGTATGCATTGATAAATGGATTCTAAATTTACTTGAAAATGCAAATGATTTATAAAAATATACTTCAAGATGTAGCACTTAAAAGAACAAGAAGTGTGCTGTTAGTGTAATGATAAAATGAAGATTTGTAGAACAGAGTCCAGAAACAACTCGCACATATACTATTAACCGATTATGGAGAAATATCCAAGGTAATTCAGTAAGTGAAATGATAATCTTTTAAAGCAATGATATTGAAACAACTAAAGGAAAACTATGAACCTTGACCCTAACTTTTACAATATACCCCAAAATTACCTAAAAATAGTGCACAGATAGGATATGCTGTAAAAACTAAAATTATAAACCTTGTAGAAGAAAACAGAAGAAAATCTTAACAATTTTGGAATAAACAATCATTTCTTAGGAAAAAAAATTAAAGAAAGAAATAATACATTTGACCTCATTAAAATTCAAAACTTTTGCCCTTTGAAATATACCATTAATACAATAAAAAGGCAAGCTATGGATGAACAAATATTTGAAATACATGTATCAGACATGTATTTTATATTTGTATTCATAATATATAAAGAACTCTTACAACTGAATAAGACCAAAATATATTTACAAAATTTGCAAAAGATTTGAATAGACACTGCTGAACAAAGGAAAATATTAAATGGTTAATAACCATACAGAGGGATGCTCATTATTATTTTTCATCAGGGAAATTAATGCTAAAATAATAGACTATTATAGACCTATTAGAATGGCTAAGATGAAAAAGTCTAGCAATACTAACTATTGACAAGGAAGTGTAGGAACTAAAATTCTCAGATATTGATGGTGGGAATGTAAAATGATACAATTACTTTGGAAAACAATTTGACATATTCATATAACGTTAATCAAACTCCTACCACTGAACCCTGCAAGCTCATGCCTAGATAATTAACCAAGAGACATTAAAACTTCAAGCAATACTTATACCTGAAACCAAAAATAACACGTTTGTTCATTATCAAGTGGATGGATAAGCAAACTGTGATAGATTCATACAATACAACGCCACTAGCCATGAAAAAGGATGAAATACTGTTACCCTGATCAATGTGTGGGGATTTCAAAGTCCTTACGAGAGTGAAAGAAGTCAAAGATGAAGAGCTGCATGATTCTGTTTGTGAGAAGTTTAGAATAGTGCGATGAATCCTTAGTAATGAAAGCAGGCCTGAGTCTGCCTGGTTCTGGCTTCAGAGGAGTTGCTGACTGCCAAGGGCACAAGGAGAGGTGACGGAAATGTTCTGTATCTTGCCTGTGGTGACAATTATCTTGGGGTGGCCATTTGTCAAAATCCATTGAATGGATTACTTAAGGTATATTTTATTGGACACACATATATCACAATAAATCTGATGAAAAGGAGAGGATGAAGAAGAAAAAAGAAAAGAGGAAGAAGCCCATGCAAAAGGAAGCTATTTTACCTGTTGACACAGGACAGTAAACTGTGTCCTATTCCATTGGCAGAGACCCAGAGAGTCAAAGTTCTCAAGGAGAATTTGAGGTTAAGGTGAGGAGTTGAACATTAAAACAACAGATGAGAGAGTAGCGATAGTGTATTATTTTATAAAGTTTGAGTCATATATCTCATCTTCTTCAAGTGAAAATTGTGGCCTAAATGTCCTTATATCTCTTAAGTATAATTAATATGTTCTAGTTTTTGATGATGCAAAATAAGATGAATTGTGAATTAGTTGTATCTGTTCTCACAGATCAGGAGTTTGCAGATACAGGGCATTTGTCCAGTATTTTGTTTTTCAAAATGTGAAGGCATTTCTAAAGTTTTATCCATAAATATTTTTATATGTATCACCAAAGATAAGGATACTTTTCTAGCATAACCACATTAACCTTATCATATATTTAAAAATGAACAATAATTCCACCCTGACTGGTGTGGCTCAGTGGATTGAGTGCTGGTCTGTGAACCAAAGGATCGCTGGTTCAATTCCCAGTCAGGGAACATGCCTGGGTTGTGGGCCAGGTCCCCAGTAGGCAGCGCATGAGAGTCAATCACACATTTATGTCTCTCCCTCTCTTTCTTCTTCCCTTCCCCTCTCTAAAAATAAAATAAATAAACTATTTAAAAAATCAACAATAATTCCTTGATATCAAGTATTCAGACAGTATGCCCCAAAAGTTATAATTAAAAAATTTCAGGGTCTATTGGTTCACACATTATAATTAGTTTATGTATATTTTAAATCTTTCGGTCTATAAATTTTCCCTCCACCTCTTTTGTTCCCTTGTGATTATTTGCGTGAAGAAACGGTGGTGCTGGTTCTGTAGTTCCCTACAGGCTGGCTGGTGCTGATTGCACCCCATGATGTAGTCTAAGGAGTTCCTGTGTTCTCTGTGCCCTTATAAATTGGAGGTTGGAGCTGCAAATTACATGGCCTTCATATTCAATGTATTTATTAATACTTACTTTCTACAGCACTGCTTCATAGGCAGTAATATATCCTTCCCTTACCTCTCACATTGTGGTGTTGAGTCACTGATGTGCAATGACTAGGTAGGGCAGAATTTTTTTAATGAAAATATCACAGAAATATCTAGATGCATATCCCATTAAAAATAAACAATCCATTCAAACTTAACAAAAGCTAAGTAGCAGCTGTGTGCTTTTGATGATGCATGTGTTCCTTGCCCCACAGTCCCACCAACTCCCTCCCCAGTGGTCCGTACTTGGCCCACTCTTTTATTTATATCACCTCCACATTTCCTCTAGAAATGTCAGTTTGTAGCCTCTCGCATGGAACTTTCCGCTTTAGTGCAAACAAAATAGAAACTTGAAACTTTTTTTAAAAAATTAAAGCCAGTAGACAAAGAACAATTATAGTGGAACAAGAAAGAAATGAGATATTTGTATCGAAGAACAAAAATATTTTTGGTGGTAGAAAATAAAAAGTAATAAATATGGCAACTAGTAAATAAAACATATCATGCATAAAGGATTTGTAGTTTGAATATATATTAAAACTCAAGGAATGACAACTCAAGGAGAATTTAGCAATCTCTCAAATATTTCTCTAGCAAGGACTGATTATATTTTATGTCCAGTCTAAACTCATGATAGGTTTTATTTATTCTAGTCTAGTGGTATTGAGGTATCACTTTCCAGATAGTTTTACTCGGCCAAGGTTAAATTATTTTAGCCTAAGTAAATTGCTTCTCCATCTGTCTTACCTTCATCTTTTAGTTATGAATCCCTCAAAGTAAGATGCCTTTGGGTTTTCACCGTAGCTTCTCTGGTCATCAGGGTCTGGCTCACTTGATTATAAACACAAGGAGGTTTTAAAATCATAAACAGTGTCCCAGAAAAGAAAGTACAATCAACAAATGTTAAAGCAAACCCTAGTTTAAAAGCTCACTGAAATCTATAAAAGAAGAAAAAGAAAAATAAAAATATTCTCCAGCCTGATAAACCTCCCTGGTAAAATAGTAAAATCATTTTGAAAAGGTAAAATTCACACCAAGACCTTCTTCTTTAACATCGTCTTGGGTTTTATTCTCCGGGTCTGCTCTGGCTAATGAGAATCATCCTTCTACCCTCACAGATGTTAAAATCGTGTTTCTTCCTTTGTGGGGAACTTCAGATTTGGAGGACAGAATAAAACTAAAGTGTTATTAACGATAATACTCTGTGTAATATTCCAGGAACAGAGAGCTCATTAAGAACATACTCAACCCCTTTTCCAAATCATCTCTGGAAAGATTTGTGGAGGGTTATTTATACTGCAAGATACCTGCAGGAGCACTATTTTCATTTGTCAGTAAGAGCCACTAGACAAAACAGACTCAGAAAAAGAAAGCCAGAGGGAAAAAAGTCGTAGTTACAAATTTTGTACTTGGCCATGGCAGCCAGGTCTATCAGGCATGGATGAGTTCACTTAATGAGCAGCTATTAAGCACTTATTGGTGTTAAAATACACACTGGTCCCCTCTGCACACAGGGGACATGTTCCAACATGCCCCCCAGTGGATGCCTGAAGCCGTGGATAGTACCGAACCCTATACACACTCTTTTTCTTATACATACAGACTTATGATAGAGTTTAATTTATAAATTGAATATAGTAAGAGATTAACAGCAATAACTAATAATAAATAGAATAATTATACCCATACAGTGTAGTAAAAGTTTTCTGAATATGGTCTCTCTCAAAGTATTTTATTGTCCTGTACTTACTGTTACAGTTAAAGGAACAATTTGCAGCTTTTCTTTGGCATGTCCAAAATGCCAGGAATACTACTCTTGTGCCTTGGGGTCATTATTAAGTAAAATAATAGTGTCTTAAACATAAGCTTTATGATACCACTGTGGCTCACCTGGTAACCGAGAAGGCTCCTACGTGTGTAATGGCGGGGGGGCGGTGTACGGTGTGGAGATGCCGGACAAAGGGAGGAGTCATGTCCACGGCGTGACCCCCCAAGAGATTTCACCACACTACTCTGAAAGGCGTGCAGCTGAAAACGTATGAATTGTTTGTTTCTGGAATTTTCCAGTTAATGTTTTCAGACTGCAGTGGACCGCAGGTAACTGAAACCACAGAAAGTGGAACTGTGGATAAGAGGGGGAGCACTGTAGTTACAGAAACGCTGACGCCCGTTCTTGAGGAGCAGACAACCTGTGTAGAGTGGCAGACTCACAGAATGAATTATAATATAACGTGATAAGCATTAATAAGATGTGAATATATTGTTGCTAGAACACAGATGAAAATGATTTTTTTTTTTTTTTTTTGCCTGAGAGAGTCAGGAAATATTCAGAAAAGAGGTAAATTTTGAGCTGAGACTTAAAGAATGATGACAAGGAGCATGCTGGGCAGAGAAGAGCAGAGAGAGAAAAGTGCGTCCAAAGGTGCAAAGAAATGAACATACATGTGCCACATGTAGCATGGTTTAAAACACAAGGTTTTCTAATATAGAATTGGATGGGTGGTCGCTGGCACTAATTAAGTGGCTCAGCGATGTTAGAGTTGGCATCCCTGAAATTTTAGTACTTCCTCATGCTTGTCATTTCAAAGTCACTAGATGGCTGCTGCAGCTACAGAAATCACGTACACATCCAAGGTGAGAAGACGTGTAGGGTTTTGTCAGCAATGTCTGTCTGCTTTTGTCGTGAAAATGAAACCTTTCCCAGAAACGACCAGCCAGTTTCATTTGTATCTTATTAGCAAGCATTGTGCTAAAGACCACCCCTAGTAGCCATGCAGTCAGAGAATGAAGGTATTTGGCTAACATGTGTCTTCAGTATTCTCTTACCAAGAGAAAATGCAAAAACAGACACTGGGTAGGCACACGGTGCAGGGTATACTATGTATTCAAGAGACAGAGAGAAAATAATGACAGTCTATAAGTCCACAGCCAGTGGAAAGCTCCTTCAAGAGTGAGGGAGGCCCTGGCTGAGTGGCTCAGTTGGCTGGATCGTTGTCCCATACACCGAAAGGTTGTGGGTTCCATCCCTGGCTGGGGCATGTGCGGGAGGCAACTGATCGTTGTTCCTCTCTAGCTCCCTCTCTCTTTCTTTGTCTCTCTCTAAAATCAATAAACATATCCTTGGGTGAGGATTAAAAAAAAAGGAAAGACGAGTTTAACAAAAATTTTAAACAAAAGATAGTGAGGGAGAAACAGGGAAAGGTGCTGTCTCCTACTAGAGTTTAGGATAGTAGTTATGTGGAGGAAAGAGTAGGGAGTAATGTTGGCAAAGAACACCAGAAAGACTTCTGAAGTGCAATAAAATACAAAAAGTATTACTAAATAAAATAACTAGGAACCATACATATGAGTACAACCTCAATAAGTAAACAGTAAGCTGAACAAAACGCTTGAGACATGTGACTGAACTTGACTGCAGGTAATGATAACAACCATCGCCAATTTGGTAAGATTAGAAACATAGATAAGCTCAAACACTAGACAATATTAATGTGTATGATTGGCTGAGATAATGAGCACTAAAACATTCTAAAGTTCTTATATTCTTCGGATAGGAGATAACTATACTAATACATATTTTGCTGGTAAAATATACATGTAAAATTTTAAGCTTGACAGTCAAACAAGATCTTTCGTGCTCTCCTTTTAATCTTCCCTTCTCTTGCTTTGACACTAGGTCAATCAGACACTTGTCAAGAAAAGAAAGGGTTGGACTCAAGCTCCTGAAGAGAGAGTAAGTACCATACTCTTCCAGCAGAGGGCACCCTATCTTACTGGGGAGGAGGGAGGAGTCTTTACAGGATGATTGATATGGAAATTAACATACTGGATTGGACATGCTAAGCTCTAAATCAAGACTACGTCTCTATTGTTCTCTAACTCTGGGTTGTTTAGAAATACCTGAGGAAATTGGTAATAGTGCACGTCAAGCCTTTTAGTTTTTAACATTTGTTTTCTTTTAATTTAAAGTTATTACAAGATAGTGTGTTACCTAAGAATTATCAGATAAGCCATGCATTGCCTGCATTTTTATTTAGGAACAGGAGTGCATTTTCCTCATTGAACCAATTTTTAGGGAGTAGTAGGAGACAAATCTCCGACAAATCAGAAAGCAGTTTATGATTACAGTCTATGAATCCTGCTTTCTGATTACAGTTTATGAATCCTGCTTATTCAGTGACATATTACATACATACATTAAAACGCTAAGGGAAAGCACTAGAAAAAAATAGAGTAGAATGTATAACTTTCAAGTCAATAGAAGAGAGAAAATTGAAAAGATTAAAACGAACCATTTTGGAAAATGGGGGAAAACCTGCCCAGCACACGACTGGGTCAGGAATATGCCAAGTGAATAACAAAACACCTAAGGGAAAGTAGATTGTCTCATTAAGGTAAGTGATTCTAGGGGCTCTGTTTATCAACCCCCAAATGTCAGTGACTTAGCAACTAAATTCTCAGTCACATAAGAGTCCCAAACAGGTACTGACCAAGCATCTTCTTTCCAAACAAGGACTCAGAGATGCAGGGTTCCTCTATCTTTTGGTTGCTATCCATCACCAAGGCCAGAAGATCAAATAGGGAACATGGGCACTATCTGTTCCTGTATCTGAAATCATCCCCTTGGTTTGGAAGCTTAAAGCAGCAACGCTAACTGCCCCAGAGTATCTGTGGGTCAGAAATGCACCCACAGTTCAGTGGGGTCCTCTCCTTCAGGGCCTCTCACAAGGCAGAAGTCAGGGTTTCTCCCAGGGCTGCTTTGGTCTCAAGGCTCAGCTGGGAAAGGAGCCACTTCAAGCCCATCATGCATGGTAGACAGGGCCCAAGCTCACGCGGGCTCCTGGACGGTGGGACCTAGTATCTTGTTGACTGTTGACCGGTGGTCACCCTCAGTTTCTTGTGATGCGGCCTCTCTCCAGGGCAGTTTCCAAATATGACGGCTTCAGTACATTGCACAGAAAGCATCCCTCCTTTTTGCTCCAGAGGGGCAAGCCATCACTACCTCTGGAGTCTGTTCACTGTGCTAACATCTTGCAAAAACTGTAAAGAACAAAGGCAGCAAGTTGAACAGAAATGTGAGAGACTCTAGAGAATTGCCTTGCAACAAGTTCTTAATTTCAGACAAATTTAATTACTCTAACCAGTTGAACATAATTAATTAAAGAGTAAAAATATGTTGCAGAATTATTATAAGGGCTGAAAACATGCGCTGTACCCAGAGCTTCCAACAATGACTTACCACCGAGTTGGACCACCAAGGCAGATGCTGCCTCTCCCACTGATGGGGAAGCCGCAGGTCGGAAACCTTCTGCACAGGTGCTAGCTCCAGAGCAATCCCTCTGTGCTTGGATAGGAAACAGCCAGAGCAGGCAGTGGTCATCCAAGTCATCAAGTTGCATCATTTCCCGCTGGCTTCAGTGATGCCTCACATCTTTTCTCCTGCTCCATCCACAAACCTCAGTTCATGAAATTGACAGGAATGAAGTTATTTCTAGGACCTCGGCAATAAGGGTATCACAAAAATATTTTCTTCTTTAGTTTTCTAATCCCTAAACTATAAGACAGCATGTCAAAAGGTATTGGAAATGAGTGTTTGGAGAGACAGTCTTTCTATCTACCATACTTCCTACCCGATTGGTTGCCTCTTTCAAAGCTTCTGGTCAACTGTTCTCTACTCCTTTCTTTAGAAAATTCTCCCTGACTTGCAGGAGGAAAATTTTTCATCACCTCACTCCCTCTTTATATCTTGCAAAATCTAACATTTTGGAAGTAGTAGGAGAACTATAGACCCAAGAAGAAGGATGAAAGTGTTGGTGGTGACATTTCCCCACCTGTTGGATGGCATGAAAATTCTTCTGGTGTTGTGTGTCCCTAACTAATGCTGGCACTGTGGGCCCCAGGAGCACATGACCCTCAGGAGTGCTTGCTCCTAAAGATGCTCTGTTTACACCGGAAGAGGTACCACAAGAATCAGAATTGGCCCTCCCCTTCCCATTCATTTAGGGTGCCATCAGTTTACGTTCCCTTGGTTACAGGCAGGTCCTCCTGATCCTGAGAAAGGATGGGAGTATCAAATCATTAATCCTGTTGCTTTTTATAAATTATTATACCTTGTTTCAGAAAATAGAGGTAATAATAGTATTTATCAGTGTATGTTAAATGGTAAATTTTATTTTCTGGTGTTGCTAAGTAGTCCCATAATTTGACAAAAAATAGAAGAACAATTGATCCCATAAAGAATTAGGGCTTGTTTCTGAAATAATACCCTTGAGATAAATTAGCCCATGAGAAACAAACCAATAGTTTCTGATGATAAAAAGAAAAGGGAGATTATAAGAAAATTAGACCCTGGTTACAGACGGTGTCCATCCTGCTTGTCTACATAGGATTCTCAGACCTAGCTGAAACAAGTATCCAAAGTAAGGGTGCAATGATGCTTGTTCAGAAGGAGTTACCACCAATGTCTCCATCACTGGACATATCCAACCTTCAGGAAGAACCCTTAGTACCCAGCATGGGGAACAAGGCTCCCAGACTAAGGGGACAGGCTGTTTGGTACAATATTTCTCCCTTTATGTGCTGCACCACCAACAAAAAGTCATTTTGCATAGGAGTCTGTTGTCATTAATGTAGTCAGCTTACATGATTGTGCTAGTTCAGTTCAGAAAAAAAAGACATATTTCTAATATTGGGCTGGAGGAAGTATCGAATAAACACCTTGGCCACGGTTTCTCTCAAGAAGACTTCCGCCATGTCTGATCTAATTTCATGTCTTTCTAGACAACGGCAACCTCTTTACATCCTCATGTTCTCTTTTTGCTAATTCTTCCTGCTCCTTTGTCTATTAGAGTTTAGGTGGACGATTTATATCTCCTTCTCTCCTGAAGCCAGCCTCTTCAACTGTGTACAGAATTTTGAACTCAGCTCTACCTCTGATTTCTGAACTTTTGTTTATTCAACTCTTATTATGTTTTGCCTTGAGACAGGCCAGGTCTTAGCCAGCTCATTGTCCAGGTAACCCTGCATGAACTCACACAGTCACTGTCACATATCCCTGCTCAGTACCATGCTCTCCTTGCTCTCTCCTCCACCACGTGGCCAGAGTATCCAAATCCAAATTAGGAAAGGCCTTCTGTGGTCATCGAAGGTGATCCAGCGGGACCTAAGACCAAGCAAGAGACATCAAAGGTGTTCTTTTGTCATGGTTATTGTTTGTTTTGAGAGAGGACAAAAGAATAGCATTGAGTGGTAGCTTTTTGATAAAATCATCATTCATGCTTTGAGTAGACATTTACTGAGCGCAAGGCCCACAGAAAGACCCTTCTCTTTAAGGCTTTTGCCCCACGCAGGGATAAAATGGATAAAATGGCACAAAGCAAGCCCCACCTTCCCGTAGGCAACTGGGAATCACCAGCAAAGCTTTTGCAGACCCCGTGGGCATCCATCCCTCTTTCTTCGGATGCCTCAGCAAAATGGGCTTAACTCGGTGTTTGAAATCCCTGCACCAAAAAACAGCTTTTATTGCTGGAACTCCACAGTGTGCCTCCACAGAGAGGAGGCAGAAGCACACTTGGAAAAAACTATTCCTGAATGTGAACTAAACAGGAATTATCCCTTTTAAAAGCACTGGAAGCAGCAAAAACTCAAAGTTTATATTTTAGTGTACCGGAGAGGAGTAAGATACAACCAAAAACTTTATTGTATTATTTTTCCACATAAATATAATTTTCTCCCATGTTTACCTCTTCCCTAAAGCCTTAGGTACAGATAAAGTATTAAACTTTCCATCTCTCTGACTTCGTGAAAACACATAGGTTTCTAATGGGTGAATTGGGAGAAGCCAATCTAATCCTGAGGTGCAAATATCATTAAAAAGACACTTGAATCATTGGTCCTTTCCCCCAGAGTCAAATACAAAGAATAAAAACAGTGGATTATGTTCCCAAATAATTTCAAAATCTTAATTAAATCATATAATAGATGATGTTTGCATGCTGCATTTTACAAAGCCATGCGACTATTTACCCTCAAAATTAAAAGGCAAAACGTCTGCACTAAATTGTGGATTGTTAGTCTGTACAGCTTGATAATTTATCCTTTGTGAATCATTCAAAGTTTTATAGATTTAAGAAAAGCCAGAAATATCCATCCCGATGACTCCAGCGTGTGAATTCCATCCTGGAAGTGGATTGAGTACATTGAGCAGAGCACTCACTGCTCTGGCCCATGTGGGTGTAATTGAGGAAATGGCTGTTCCAGCAAAATCTGTACAGCACCATCGGGGCCAAAGAGGAATATTTCCCCGACTGAGGAAACTAAGTCCCTAATAGTAATTGATGCAGACACTGGTGCTATTTTGCACTTTAAAATGTTCCATTAGAGAGTACGTGTTTGCGTTTTTCTTTTTCTTTTTTCTAATTTAAATGAAAGATGAAATTTTTAGTGTCTAGTCCAAACTTGCTTAAACTAGATGTAGAAAAACATTAATTTCTCCAGCCATTAACATATATTATTAAATAAATTGGACGCCTTTTGTTGGTCAAGTAAATGTGGTAAACACAACGTTACAAAAGTTAAACAGATCTTTTCTTAATGGACACATTTGTACTGTGAATGGTGATCTTCCAGAAATGAAATGTATTATGTACATTTCTCAAACAGAGATGACCACGTTATTTTTATTTTATTTTTTAAAAATGCTCATTAATATCTTGCAGAAGATCAGGTCTTAGGGCGCAGCTAATCTTGTCTATTACAAAATTGGGGTCTTTTCAAATCACCTTCCATTTACAAAGCCTTGTCGCAGAGCATTTCAGCAGCCGGAGGGCAAAGGCAAAGACTCCTGTTCGCATTTCCGCCTGCAAATGGAGAAACTAACCTCCTGAGATCAATGACAGGGCAAAATCTGCGCAAGCGAGTATGGACCGTACACGGGTGGACTCCCAATTCCTAATTCTCTTAAGATAATTTGGTAACATGATTTTTAATGCTTGCCTTCTATCATTTTATTATTACTTTATAATTATGCAAGATAAAGTATTAGAAATTTCATTTATCTATCTTAAGATTTGACTTTAACTGCTATTTAATAAGTTCTACTATGTCCAAATTCATGTTAAGCTTAAAGGACCAAAAAGCTCTAAGACTACAAGACGTGAACAGGGTGGAACTTTTTAATACAAAAATTAAAATAGAATCTCCAGATAGACAAAGGAGCTTTTTAAATATGTCATTGTACATAACTAAAATAATAAAATTATAGAGGGACAGTGTTTAAACTATAAATAGAAATTGAGAAATACACATGTATTTGAGGGAATATAAATAATTAAACTGGAGAGAATACAAATTTAAAAGTATAACTAAAAAAAACTAGAAAAAGAAGTTATCTTTTATCAGCAAATGTCCATTAAATGATAATTATTTACTAAACAAATGTTTACATAGCGCTTTCCTTACCTGTTTCATTAAGTGTTGAAAAAACATAAGGAGAGACTGGTTCTAGGCTCTCCTGACTTCTTGGACCTTTTGGGTTTGTAAGAAAGATACTTCATGTATGTAAATGATTACAATATGAAAAGCTAAGGTGTTACAGTCCAGAATCATCAGGATAAAGTCTTGCTGGGATTCTGGAAATGTTGGTGCCGCACACAGTTCCATCGCTGGGAGAGAGGGGAAGTGGAGTTTAGTCAAACCCTCGTCATTGGCCAGACACAGAAAATGAAATATAGGGGGTAGCTCGATTTTTAATGTGCTTTTCTGTTCTCTGGAAGAGATAGCTAAATCACATGAAAATAAGATAGATACAGGGTTTGGTTTAAAATCTCCAAATTAAAGTGACCCATATAGTGTATTGACATTTCAAGGAAACATGAGGTTCCTTCCAGGTAGTGTGGCCAGAGACAGCCTCACGGGTCAAGGCAGTATTTGAACTGAGCTTCAGGGAACCCGTTGCATTGTGGTAATCGAAGAGATAGGAACAGCATTTACTCATGTAATAAACTTTTTGAGTACCTACTATTTCCCTGGACTCTTTATCCATAAAAATATTGTACTGTTTCGACACAGTCCCTGCCTTCAAAGAATCTGTAGAATATTAGAAGAGACGGAACTATAACTGGAGGTTGAGAAATGCACGTGTATTTAAGGGAATATCAATAATTAAATGTGAAAGAATTCAAATAAAAGAGTACAGCTATAAAAGGCTGACATAGTAAGTTGTTTCGGACTTCATACTTCATGCTAGCAAGTTTAGAATAGAGGCTCTGAGAAGCCACTAAACATTTCTGAGTAGAAAATACTGGTAAACCTAGCAGAAACTCCCTCCTCCTTGACTATGGACTGGGATCAATAACACAGCTCAAGCAGTCATTCTGCCCCAAGCGCGTTAGAGATGAGTCACATATCTTCTCCACGATCAGAGTTTACCCTTCAGTAGGACATTCACTACATGAACCCCAGAAAAGCATCAAGAAAGTTGTAAGAAGAGCATTGATTATAGGTGACGTTATACCTGAGATTATATTTGAGATCAGGACAGATTACATGGAGGAAGCAGAGTATGAGAAAAACACCAGATTTCAAGTCCGAAATGAATGTGGTGAAGAAAGTAAACCAAGCAGAATGTATTTCTGAGGCAAGGACAGAAAGGAAAACCCAGAATAGATTCATGGAGGAGGGTGCTAGGAGATAAGACTGCCAAGGGACCCTGGATCATCGTAAGGGACTTTGAACTTGGAGTAACTTCCTATTTCATTGTGGCACAGTGGGGAGCAACACCAGTCAGTGAAGTTTTGTGATTAGAAAAGAGATATTGTAAGTGGGTTTAAGATTAGTAGCTTCTTGAAAGGATTGCTGTGAGAAATAAGTGACTCAAAACAGAAAAACCTCAGAATACTGCTTTGTATGGCAGATGTGCTATACAGTATTTACAATTTTTTACTGTTGGAAGTATTTTTCCAAGTTTGTTTTTCTGTTATTTTTTTCTCCAAACATTAGTTTAATTTCTATGTAGGAAAATTCCATTTGTTCATAGGAACATTGTCTCTGTCTCTAAACAAACTTTACATTTAAATCTTTAAATGTGATGGAGAACCAGATTTATTTGCTTCCGTATGGAGCCAGCATTATGTCAGTATCATCTTTATGTAGCCTGTTTTGGTCTCTCTGAATCAATGTCATGCTGTTTTCACATGTTGCATTCACATGTAGGGGGATAGGTTGAATTGTCTTTTCTATTCTGTTGATCTAGTGTCTATTCCTAGGTTAATAAAATATCGATTTCACTATAGCAGATTCATAGTTCTTTCAAATATCAAGTAATGAAAATCATTTTTACTCTTCTTTCTTTACATAATTCCTTTCACTTTGGTTGAGCATTTATCCTTTTATATGAAATTTAGAATAGTTTTGTCCAGTTCTTAAAATAATCATTTTGGGGGAATTCTCATTGAAATTGCATTGAAATTTTAGAGCAATTTTGGGACAAATAATATACTATAAGGTTAATATTTTGTTCTGAGAACATATGTATCTTTCCAGTTCTTTTGGAATTTATTTACTTCAATATTTTACATATATATGTATGTACATACATACATATATGATATGTATGATATACATACATATGTATATATCACTTTATATATAAAATGATTCCTTTTTCATTCCTAGCTCTGTTTTTGGTCATTCTACAGATTTTTTCTTTGTCAGGGGGAGGTGTCACTGGGGAGAGGGAGCGCACCCCAGAAGTGAGAAGTGGTCCTGTGCCCCACGGGTCTCAGCCCTGAGGAGGCAGACAGCGACTGGAGGGAGGAACTGCAAAGCGCAGACCCCCGGAGTCAGACGGCTGTAGGGCCCACTTGCCAACCTCCGACGACAGTGCTGCCGTCGGCTGGATTTTGATGTTTAAAACCACACCAAAACTTGGAAATGTAAAACAATAACCATGTGTTTTGTAGTTGTCATCGTTGTTTTGTTTCCTTATGGTTCTGTCAGTTGGCAATTGAGGCCGAATGAGCTCAGCTGGCTGGTTTTCGGCTGGGCTCAGCTGGGCTCGCACACATGACTGCTGTCGCCTCGGCCCCTCTGCTCTGGGATGTGCCTGGGGCTGCGCCGTGGTGGCAGGAGGGACTGGGTGACACGCCCTCACCACCCAGCACGTTTGCCAAGGCCCATCATTGAAGGCAGCTCACACAGGGTGGGTGAGCACAACCAGTGGGCACACACCGAGGGGGAAGGTGCATGGCCAGCATTGCAATCAACCACACGGTGAGCCCTTTGAGGGGAAGGTGAGTTGGAGGACCTGGAATTTTTTTTTTTAATCTTGGGCCATAAATCTTAGAACAAATAGCCAGGATCATTTCGGGCCTAGGGGGTGTCCAACCTGTGGCCCACGGGTCGCATGCCGCCCAGGATGGCTATGAATGTGGCCCAGCACAAAAGCGTAAATTTACTTAAAACACGATGAGATTTTTTGGTGATTATGTGTCTCAGTATTTTGAATGTGTGGCCCAAGACAACTGTTCTTCTTCCAGTGTAGCCCAGAGACACCAGAAGTTTGGACAGCCCTGGAAGGTGGAGGATATGCCCTCCTGTCACTAACAGTTTGAAAAGTGGGGAGGGCAGAAGGACCAGTACAACAGAGAAAAAGCAGTGGGTGAAAACCACTTTCGGCATTATTCTCTCGTAGCAGTTACCGTGCGCGTGGAGTTCCTGAACCTCTGGGGAAGTTAGGAGAATGGGAACTACCTACTCTTTCTAAAAGGGTGGGGAAATCAAAAGGGAAGAAAGCATCCTCCTTTTTTAATTAACTTGGCACTGGTCTATACTAGATTTTAAAAGGGCAGGCACCTTTTTGGTCATCTCAGCTTATTTGGAAGAGGCTGCAAGCTGTGGCTCTGTGGAAACTTTGATGTGCCAAGTCGGAATGAGGCCACAGCAGGGCCGCTGTGGCCTGTGGGATGGCACACGAGTCCATGAATCGAGGATTGGCTTTCACAGGAAGACAAAAAATGTGCCCTGGAGGTATGACTGGGCTTGGGGCTCATGTGTTAGGATGTTTCTCAAGTCTGTTTCTCTTCGTCTGTGTGTTGTTGCCTTTGTAACTGGAAGAACAACCTGAAGAGCCAGCTCTACACCTATAGCCCAAAATTAGACATTGTGGTTTGCTTGAAAAACAGAGATCTCAAGAATGCTTAAATGGTTAATTTCTATAGGGACCACTGCTTTACATGAATATAGTTCAATTCTCAAAAGCACATATTGCATAAACTTTAAGGAATTTTAACATTTGTATATGAACATTGTGATATGCATTGAACTTGACCTCGCTACCCTGACCACATGCTTTTGAAGGAGGTTGCCAACTGTAGTGGTTTAACCTGGTGCCACAAGGATGGCACCCAAGTGCCACCCACCAGGCTTCCCAGTCCCTTTGGCTGTGGCAAATGGTTCAAGGAAAGATGCATTCCAAGGAAAGAGAGTATAAGAGTGAACCCACTGATTTCAAAGCCATGTCCTTCTGCAGTCCTATAGAGAAGTCACACATGACATTGAAGAACAGAAGCAGCAGGTATGGGAGACACCGAGAAAGCCTGTAGGTTGTCTGAGTCCTTGAGTCGGGGGTTCTTATATCCAGATGTGTCCCTACTTGGTCTGTGGTCTGGCTTCCACTTAGATAAGACATTAAATTTCCCCGTTTTGCTTAACAAATTGCATTTTTTTCACGGACAATGGAATTGGTCTCAGTAAGGCAGCATATGTGCCAGTATGCTTTAAATGTGGAAAAACAGTTATGTATTTTTAGTTTGGGGGACCAATAGGCTGTTCTGAAATCTTTTCTTTTAGTTGGTGGTTTTCCTCTCTAAATTGGGAAAGTGTTTCTGAAGGGTTGACCCTGGAGGGTCTGTGGGAGGGCCACATTACTGACACAGAGACCTGTGGGCCTCCCAGAAACTGCCGCTGATGAGGACCTTCTGTAATACCTGCTTTCAAAGATGCTCACTTACTGTGAGTTTATCTACCTTCCCATAAGGCTGAGACTTACACAATGCTGTCTCGGTGGCAGCTCACCCCTTTGCGGGAACTGGTTTTACTTTGCAGACTGTGTTTCCAGGAGACGTTTCCTCTCCGGGTTTATTAATTAAAAGGATGAGGCAGTTAGTAACATCTGCCAAAGCCCAGATTACAACTACTGAAGTTTCAAAGAGGCGGGCAGGTCAGTTCATCAAATACTTAGAACCAGTGCTTTGCGTGTGGTTCACTGTTTGCTAAACAAATTTAAATAGGTTTTGTTTTGTTCTTTAAATAAATGGCCTGTTTGCACTAGGGACTTTAATTATTCACAATTTTGAAATGTTCCCACATGTTATTAATTGGATCATAAATGTATGAAGTTACTTTGTGGCATTAAATCTAAGTGGCTACCTATTTTATTTTTTTATCAGTTGTGCAAATACAGTTGGTTCCATACGGCATATACATATAGCATTTTATTTTTTTAATTTTTTAAGGTACTGGGTTTTTTTTTTAAATTTTATTTATTTATTTTTAGACAGAAGGGAACGGAGGGAGAATGAGAGGGAGAGAAACATCAATGTGTGGTTGCCTCTCATATTGTCCCCACTGGGGACCTGGCCTGCAACCCAGGCGTGTGCCCTGACTGGGGATTGAACTGGCGACCCTTTGGTTCACAGCCCATGCTCAATCCACTGAGCTACACCAGCCAGGGCTAACATTTTATTTCATGGAAAAATATGTGCCTTTTCTAAAGAAAGGGAGAACAATCTCTATTATTCAATTAGTGAATGAACTCATTCCCAAATGCAAAAATAAAATAAAATATCAGTGACTTTTCACTGAAGTTAAAATACCTAAAATGTCTTGTGTTCCCTGTTTAAACAACTCTGGAACTATAATAAAAAATAGCTGGGGAATCATCTTAATGACAGGAGGCACGTAGTATGGCACCATAATTGGAAGGCTATCGTCAGGCCACTAATCAGTGATCCACCTCTCTTTGGGCTATCAGGATTGATTTGGGGCTGTCGTGATTGATTCCAGACTTTATGTGAAGATTTCATAGGCCTCTTGTCATTGTCTCATAGAAGTTTCTGGATACAAGTTATCCATTTGCAAATTTGATGGCTTTTTGATATTAATTGATTATGTTTCTTTACATTCTTGAGTGGCTTTGGGGAAGTAGAAAAAATATGAAATTGAGATAATAGGTATCTCTACATACCCAAAGTCCTCTGAGAAATTATAAAGTTAAAATATTATTCAGGAAATGCTCAGGTACTAAAGCAATCCATTTGTCCCTGGTTTGATTTATTTCCAAAAGGAAATCTTTTTTTTTTTTTTTACCTTAATAGTTCTTTTGCATCCCCAAGGAACATTCATTTTATTTTTGGACCTCTTTTCCTAGGAGGGAAAATAATGTTAAACCATTCCTTACAAAGATTCTCTGAAAGACAGATTGGCACAAATTTGGAGGCAGCACAAAACGATGCTGCCTACTCCACTCTGTACAGTGTGCAGTCTGCCACCGGCATAGTCGGTGAGGGGTCATGGAGATCTCTGTATGTTATTAAGTGCGGGAGAAGGAATTAGCATTGGCACTGCCTATAGCAATATTTTGAGCAATGGCACATGAGAAAAGGAAATGGATTAAAAAAATAGGGCTCAGACAGAAGCACCTAAATACTGGAAGCCGTACAGAGGAAAGAAGATATGAGAAGATTTCGTAGACAAAAACTCCAAGGCCAGTGTCTGTCTTGCTTTTCTCTTTTAGTTTTGTAAGTGAATAAATTTGCTTGTGGTGCTAGGAGATTTATGCCTTTGAATTATTTGATGTTGCAATAAAGGAGAGAATGAAAATTATTTTTTTCAGTCTCCGATGCTATAGATCTGTGCTTAACTGGAGTCAATTTAGCCAATTTGTTGAAGGTCCTACTTGCTCAACAGTTCAAGGATCTCAGGGCCGATATCTCTGTTGTTCCTTACTTGGCATTGCTTCATGGTCATATTGTGGCTGCCACAGCCTCAGCCATCACTTCCATACTCCAAGTTGGAAGACAGATGATAGACTTTCAAAGTGAATACATTTAGAAAACTGAGGTAGTTTGGGAATTTTGAAAGAAAAACAAAAGCTTTCCCAGAACTTACACTCTCTAGTGGAGTTTTATTTACATTTATTGGCCAAAATTAGGTCATATTGCTGGCCCTAGGTAGAAAAAAGCCTGGGGAAATGGGGAACTTGAATGCACAGCTCCCACATTCTGAGCAGAAAAAGCTGTGCCTAAAGAAGAAATCTGGTATTGACTGTGCACTACAATATGTCTATCATGTTACATTATATGCGTATATTGATCTTAAGGTAGGATGTCTTCCAATAAATTGACACCTGCTTGATGGCTAACCTTGGCCCATTTTCTTCTCAGTATTCATGGTAGAATGTCTTTTGTGAAACAAACATGGGCCTGGACCCAGGGCTGGCCGACTTCTTCTTTAAGGGCTCGGCGGTAAACAATTCAGGCTTTGCCACACCATTTCGGTTGCAACTACCCAGTTCTGTTGCCGTAGTGCGAAAGCAGCCACAAACAATGCATGAATACATGTGCGTCCTGTAATAAAACAAAAAACCACCTTGCTTCATGTATGGGATGAGATTTGAACTTCATATAAATTTTTATCTGTCATAAAATGTTGCTCTTTGTCATTTTTCAACCATTTACAATGTACAAACTATTCTCAACAGAGATCTATATCTTGAAATTATGATCTCTCCCATCTGTTCTCTGCAGGGTCTATGTACCTTTCCTAAGAGCCACCTGCTCCCCGTAAGTGCCCTTTCTTCCTCAAGCTTCCCTATTTATACTGTAGGTATGCTACAGTATACCTATATCTAGTCCTACAGTATACTTACAGCCCATCCTACAGTATACCTACAGCTCATCCTACAGTATACCTACAGCTAATCTTACAGTATACCTACAGCTCATCCTCCAGTGAACCTACAGCTCGTCCTCCAGTGTACCTACAGCTCGTCCTGCAGTGTACCTACAGCTAATCTTACAGTATACCTACAGCTCATCCTCCAGTGAACCTACAGCTCGTCCTCCAGTGTACCTACAGCTAATCTTACAGTATACCTACAGCTCATCCTCCAGTGAACCTACAGCTCGTCCTCCAGTGTACCTACAGCTCGTCCTGCAGTATACCTATGTCTAGTCCTACAGTATACTTACAGCTCGTCCTGCAGTGTACCTACAGGTCGTCCTGCAGTATACCTATAGCTCGTCCTACAGTGTACCTACAGGTCATCCTACAGTGTACCTACAGCTCATCCTGCAGTGTACCTACAGCTCGTCCTGCAGTATACCTACAGCTCATCCTACAGTGTACCTACAGCTCATCCTGCAGTATACCTATGTCTAGTCCTATAGTATACCTACAGCTAGTCCTAACATCTAGCTGACTCTTTGAGCTGCATTTTCTATGAGCTCCTGGTGAAATAGGTGAATAACTTTTGTCTTTTTCTTCCCAATGGTTTTTTTTTTTTTTTTTTTTTTTTTTTTAGTTTAATTCACAGCCCCAATTCTCAACCTCAGAGGGTAGAGGAAAAGGTTTTCCTTGCTGACAGCCCAGGGCAACGGAACGCGTCCTCTGATCACAAATGCCATGGAGCTCCAGGCTCTCTCCTTGCCAATTTCGGCATAAAATACTGGTTAATTCCTATGGTGCCCATTACGCCATGTGATTAATAAAATTTCCAAGATCATGGCAGCTGAAGCCCATCTGTTTGGTGGCAGTGTGAGATTTCACATGACCAGTCACCCTAAGTGACAAAAAATCTCCCACCTGCAACTCTATTTTCTATGCCACAGCCATGATGACCTTCGAAAAAGCAAAGTGTTCTCAGGTTAATGCCTTAAATGGCTTCCCATGGCCTGGGGGAAAATATCTGCAATTTTGTGGCTAAGAACCTCCTTGATCAGGTCCAGCTTTAGAAATGCTATTGATATTATAAATCATAAAGCAACAGTAATGTGGCTTGCTTTTTGTTTTTCTAAAATGTGACTTCAGGGTAGATTTCTGGAAATGGGATTGCTGGCTAAAAAGATAAATACACCTGTGAATTTGTGAGATACCACTGCCAAATCCCCTCCATGTGGTACCCTCCCATCAGCCATACGTGAATGCCTGTGTCTACACAACTTCATCATCAAAATAATTTCTTTTTTTTGCTAACTGGAGAGATGAGAAAATTTTTTCATATACTTAATTTGTACTTCAATTATGAATGAAATTGAAAAAAATTAAACTTTTTAGTGAATAATCTCCTTATGTTTTTGCCAAGTTTCTATAAAGTTTTTAATTTTACTAATTTTTAAAAATTTTTATGTATATCAGGAATTGGCCCTTTGTCTTACAAAGTTCAAATATTTTATCCTTTTTTATCATATATCTTTTGACTTTATGTTGTTTCTATGCAAAAAACATTACATAATATGCTAAATTTATCAATCTGTTTTTCTTATTCCTGGATTTTATTCATTATTAAAAATGCCCTGCCACTCTCAGATTATAAAATAATTCACTTCTATTTTCTTCCAGAACTTGCATGGTTTAGTTTTTGTCATATAAGTCTTTGATTCATTGGATCATATTCTCTTTACTCTGTGATATAATAACCAGCTTTATATATTTCCAAGTTTTGTTGAATTTTAAAACACAATTTTCTTAAAAGCACAGCTTTTTTCCAACTTCTTTGAGATGCCACCTTTGCCTGTGGTGATTATCAAGGTTTTCTATTAGGATTTACCCTGTGGTAGGGCTGGTTCCCTTTGCTCTTCTTTTTCAGGATTTTCCTGGGTATTTTTGTTTATTTACGTTTTGCATGTGAGTTCTAAAACTAAGTTGTCTAACCCCCCAATAAAGTTATTGGTGTTTTCTTTTGGGCCATGCTGAAACGATATATTAACTAAGAAAGCCATTCTATTAAAAACTTAGGATGCTTTCCATTTCTTCAAGTGTACTCCTGTGGTTTTCAGTATCATTTTTAAGTTTTCCTCATATAGGTTTACCTATTTCCTGTTAAGTTTCTTCCTAGATTTTTAACTTCTTTCTTTTATAGATGGCATTTTTGTTTTTATTGTATCTTCTGTTTAGAGTTTATGTATCAAAAGACTAGTGATTTGTGTGTATTGACTTAAGATCCTTGCTGCCTTACTGAATTACTTTAATGTTTACAGAAGTTTTTCTTAATGATTCTCTCGGGATTTCTAGGCATACCTTTATGTTATTTGCATGTAGAGGTAGTTTTACTTCTTTGTTTCAATTCTTATCTCCCATTCCTTAAATCTGACTGCATTGTTTGATACCTCCAATATGAGTTAAACAGTGAGGTAAAGATACTGAAATTATCTCTGGGTTTTCCCATCTATCCCCATAGATAGATGATAGACAGATGGACCTATAGATAGATTGATTGATTTTAAGTTGTTATCCATTTGTCGCTGTTAAGTTTTCCTTTTGCATGCAGGGTGATTGAATTATATGAAATCCCTTTTTAGTATTAATGGAGAAAATCAAATCATTTATTGTTCTTAGATCCCATTAATATAATACATTCTATAATAGACTTCCTACATTTCAAACATCCTTAGATTCCTGGAATATAGTCTCCATAATCATATTATATTTCTATGTCATTGAATTCTGTTTGCTAACAATCTATTTAGGATTTTTGCACCAACATTTACAAGTAGAATGAATCTGTGTCTCTTTTATGTCAGTCTTTTCCAGTTTTGTGAATGAGTTTTACAGAACAAAAATGGACTAATTCTGAGCAGTGATCATAAAATATTACACAGCATAAAGTTCCTTTTTTGCCTTTTCCCTGAAGATACGATATGCTCTCTGAGCTTAACAGGGGAGGTGTATATACCTCTTTCCCATGTTTACTAGCAAGGCGTTAAGCCAACAATAAAACCACCTATTGTTCTGCAAACCATAACAACCTGCCTGCCTTTCCTACGTTCTCCCAAGTCTCAGACGGACCTTCAGAGTTGTGCTAGTAAGAGAGGTGTGTCTGTCACAAAATAAAGTCATAGGATGTCGAAGCCTAGATCAAATTTTATTCTAAGGCAAAACCAGGTCCAACACCTTGTGCTCAGTTTGCAGTACTGAGGGTTTGGTACTGGCCTTGATCTTCAGGTATGTTATACTGACTGGATCTTCTTCTCTTCTAGGGACATGGAAATGGGTCAGGAATACTCCTCTGTGTTATCATGACAGAAAATAAAATCAAGATATTGGGGTCTGAGGAATGAGAGCCTTTGGTAAATGCACTTAAAGTGTCCCTAAATTATTATTACGTCAACTAAATTTACAACTGCCTCCTCAGAGACACATTAGTTTACCTTATGGATGGCTTTAGGATAACCACTGATGAAATATGTGGCATGTTCAAGCCTCAGAATAGTCTAATCATGCATGTTTTATCGTATTTAAATCTTAAAAATCTGTAAGCTTCATGTAGTTCACCAACGGTGTTTCTTTCTTTTCCCATGCTGAGCTGTTTTCACAAGAATTCCTAGTTTGAAGCTAAGTTTATAGTAATTGACCCATTGTATGTTGTACCACTGAGACAACATGTGACTTCACTGTTTATCCCAAGCTCTTTCTCAGCTGTGCCCATGGTTAATGTCACAGTCACTGTCTGTAGGACTATCTCATAATAACCAACAATATTTAGTAAATGTTCAATTTCAAATTGTTTATGTGGTAATAAAATCAATGAGGTGATTTAAAGAAGCAGAGTTACTACAACTAATGTTTCCAAAGTTAGATGCTATTAACCACAAATTGATACCTTTTTTCACCCTCTTAATATCACCCGTATGGTCAGAGAAAACAGACTGTTTGAACAAACATAAGAACGCAGGCCGGTATATATGAAGATAGATCTGGACACAGGCCTGCCGTCCTCTGGGACTGACTTGTGTTACTGGTCAAAATGTATGTAGCCAGGACATCCCAGGGCCATTAGCTGATCCTCTAAAGAACTTTATCTTAGAAAAAGTAAGAGAGCTGAGACAGATTGATATATCGAAGGACGCAAACCTCTGGCTCCTCACAGAAGCTCAACCCAGGGCAGAAAAGATGGAGCCAGGGCATGTTACCAATAAACACTATCAGCTAATGTTTAGTTTTGTATTGAAGACAAAAGCGGATAAAGGGCTCTGGTTGACTTCATGAAAACCAAAAATCAACTATTTTAAAACAAGTTTTAGATAGGCTTTCTAGGGAGTATTTGTTTCTAATATTAATGAAAATGAAAATTTTAAACAGAGCAGTATTGGTATACAAGTGCATCCAAAATACATATAGAAATAGTATATTCTTCTCTAGGATATAAGAGGTTTATTTTCTAATGTAATGAAGATCATGTTTCTATAGTTTAGTGGTTCCTTGTCTCCCTCATTTCTAAGAATCCTTGACTCCATCTCAGAAACCTGAAGTCACCCAAAAAGGACTCGCAGCCCCTGTCTTCCAGCTCCGCCACTCCCCTCCTCCCTCTGCAGCAGTTCTGCTTGGATTAGACTTCCTGTCTTCACCCTTCCATTCTCAGCCTTGCTTCCCTTTTACCTTGACTTCCTTCCTAATCTTTTTGATCTAGCCTCTCAACTACACCTTTCCCCACGTCCTGATTTCCCTTGTGTTTCTGCTCCCTTCCTGAACCCTGGCAGGAAGAACTCTCCAACCCCAGATCAGTCTCTCTGACCTGCACTGCGCCTGCGCCTGGTCCCTGAGCTCTGCAGAGATTCCCACAGCCTCTACCAAACCAGTAGTTCCCTACACAAATCTCTCTCCAAAGTGGCTATTTCAAAACCTGTCTCCTTTTCTCAGGCACTCTTCCTTTATAAACACCTCTGATTTCTTGCTGCGTAGTCTCACTTCCTGTCACCTGCCCCTTACCTTTAAATTATATCCATAAACATCTTTTTCTCCTTCTCTCTGGTCTTAGTGGAAGAAACAGTTCAATTCCTGCTCCTACGTTCTGGACCTCATACTTCTCCATACTTCTCCTCGGAGAATGCATTTATTCAATTATAGCCCCTCTCGTATTTTTTAAACCTCTCTATTTTCTCTACCCCAAATATCCTCAGGCCTCTCTTGTCTTAAACAATCCTCTGTGACCTGATGCACACCTCACGTAGGTGTCGAGGACTCTTCCTTCCCTTGTCGGTAAAATAGTATCATTCTCTACTATTTCCTCTCCTCCCATGTCCTCGGTATCATGTATCCACCTTTCCAGTGCAGTTGCCCTTGACAAGAAAGTTACTGTTGGCCTTGTTGCAAGATTCCCAAAATCCAATTAAAAACTTCTTTTTATTTCTTTATAATATTTCACATCATTGATCAAATCCTTCTTAAAATACATTTTAGGTACCATTAAAAAAGAAGTACCATTTTTCATTGTTCCCACAGCCCTTGTGTGGCCTGGACCCTAATACTCTTTCATCTGTAGGAGGGGAACTTCCTAACTGGCTGCATGGCCCCCCGTCATGCCTCCTGTCAGTCTCCTCATTTCTAAAATTTAAATGGGGTCAGCTTTAAAACTGTTCAGTGACTCCTCATTGCTGTTGGGATATGATCCAACTTTTCCAGAATGTAAGGCATTCTCTAAGTTACCTGCAGTAACCAGGTGTGCATCCTTTCTTTCTTTCTTTCTCTCTGTGCCTGCAGGCCACTGACATGCTGCCTCCTCTGCTTCAGGCTCATCTGTTGCTGACCGGTAAGCATCAGTGCCCCCGGGCATCCCATTGTCGGCTCTCTCCTCATTTCTTCTCTCCCCCGGCATGATGCTGTCGCTCCTGCTTATGACTTTCACTGCCAACACCTCTTCCCTGAATTCCAGAACACGCATTCCTTTTCTATGTAGAAGTCATATACTCTTTGATGAACCACATCTTTAATTTGACTTCTTTAAAACTAAATTTATTATCATCCCTCATAAACCTACACTGTTTTTATCCTCAATTCTCTATCTTAGTGAGTTCTACCTGCTCAGACTCTGGAAGAAAGAAAAATAAATAAAACCTGACACTAATTTTTAGCTTTTACTTCTCTTTCATGATGTCTTAACTTTCCTCCCAAATCTAATCTGTGTTTCCAACTTTCTTAATATTCTGCCAATATATTTCTGCATTCTCTCTTTATCCATGACCTCTTTAGTTCTGAGAAATATTGCTTCCAGTGTCACTGCTGCTAAGCAAGTCTTCACTCATCTGTCACTGGAGCTTTTCTGGACCATAAGTCTGACAAGGTCATATTCTTTCAAGTGTACTACACCGTGCTGAAGACAAAAGCTTGCACGCAAGGCTCACAGTCCAGTGTGACTACCCACACCAGACATCACATTCCTCCACTCTCCCCCATTCCTGCCTTTTTGACTGGACCACCACCCTACCCTCTAAAAATGCATGTCAAATAGCACCAAGTTTTCCACCCTCCCACTGAGAGATCATGCTGTCCTTTGTTCACGTGTTTTGCTTTTGTAGTTTGCTTTGGTCGGCCAGTCCTACAACCTTTGCTATCTGCCGGAGGAGAAAGGCAACTCAACATTTACTAGCCTTTCCCAGTAACTTCACTAACTCCTGCAGCTGTGACATCCCACCTATAGGACTCCGAGCACATTTCTAGTGTCATATTTATAATAAACTTTATTGTGATTTTCCATCTCCAAACAGTTTAGGAGTTTCTTGAAATCAGAGGCCTTGCTTTTCAACTCAGCATGCATGATGTCACATTCAATGGTGGGCAGGTAATAGGTACTCTAAATGCTTAGTAAATGAAGGCAGCACATCTCAAACCAGCAAATCTAACTTCGCCTTACTGTGGCGAATGTGGGGAGGGAGCAAAGGGGCCAATGTTTTATTTGAGCCCTTGTTCTCTTTTCTGTAGAGAAATCCAAGGTTAACATGAGAAAGTGCTGCTAGTACATTTGAGATCATTCCTGAATTCCAGAACTTGCATTCATCATTCATAATATTTGTAATTATCTTGCATGGAGTATTTAGAGTTTGAAATATAACCTACATATGACCAAGAAGAGATATAGAAGGAACAGACCTGGAAAAATAGTGAGAAGATATAGAATTCTCTCAATCCAAATTCTTTCTTATTCTTAATGGGCATAATGATTCATTCACCATTGATTTATTATTATTGAGCACCCAGTGTATGCCAAGTATTGGGGTAAATTTCAGGGTTACTAAGATGAGCAAGACATGTCCACTGCCATGAAGAAATTCATAGGGGGGGAGAATGTACTTGAAACTATTAATAAATTTACTATGAATGGAGACATATTCTCACTCTTCACCATCTGGTGAAAGTACAGAGAAGGGAGTACTCAATGCTGAGCAAGACCAAGTAACAATGAATTGTTCAGGAAGTTGCCATGAGGGAAATGATTTGAGCACAGGAGTGAGGTCGCCTCAAACATCCATTTCTTCTTTTTCTTACAGACCCATGCAGTCAGCATCCCTTATCCACACCTTATCTTCAAGTCACATTTATATACTTGTAAATGTGTTAATTTTTGTGTCCTTAAGGAGATTTCACAACACCTTAGATGCAGGATTATATTTTCCTAATCCTAATACTGAATGATGTCCCCGTGGGTACTTAATGAATACTTACTGATGCACTGGCTCAGGGCTCCTCGCATCAGTAAATTGTAAACATCAGGTTTTATGTTTAGTGATTTTCACTTTGTATTAATTTATGAATAATGAATTGCATCGTTTCAAAAGCTCTCTAATTTAGTTTCTTTTTTGATATGTAATTATTCATTATAAATTATTTATCTCTTCCTTCATAATTTCAAACAGTTCAGGTTTCAGTATACAAATAGTATCACCAAACATAGCTTCTTAATTTGTTTCTCATGTGAAGGTTGTAGTAAATTGCAAAAGATTTCTTAAACCCCAATAGAACGTCAACATAGAATAGACTGTTACATCATAAACTTTTACCTAGTATCCCTCGCAACTTAGTAGGAATGATGAATAAACTAAAATAGGCTATAGCATAATAATATCTAGGACCTGGGTAATTAGATCTTCAAGAGCCAGTTCAGGCTCTAGCACTTGCTTCTACACGAGCTTGAAAAAGTTGTAGGAATTCTCTGATTCTCAGTTTTTTCACCTGTAAAGAAGGATGGATGTGAGGGTCAGTAAACTAATGAGCGTAAAGCACTTAGCAAAGTACCTGGGCACACACAGGTTAATGGCTCATACATTAGCACACACATCAATACTAACTATTACTATTAGTGATGTTATTTATAAGCTAAAGTATCAATGTGGCAAAGCAATCGTTGTTAAAGAAGATATGGAATTAAGCAGGTTGCAACCCCAATAGCATATATAGTGCTCGCCTCATCATAAAACACTACTTTCACAATTTTAGCAAGATTATTTTCATTCTGCAAAAGAAAAAGAAAACGTTAGTTGCAAAAAAAAAAAAGACTATAAAGAAGAAACAAACCACTTTCACCTGAGGCAAGTAAACTCCAAAATGTTTTCCTCACTTTACAAATTTCTCTTCTAATGAAAGTGAAATCTGACATATAAACTTCATTCAACAACCTGTGGATGAATTTTCTACAGATTTGATAGTATGACATTTGATTTAATCAGACTGAAAAAAATAGACACTATCTGAACAGATCACCTCTATAATTTTAATATGTTTATAGTAATAATACCTTTATGGATTATGTCATTTTATTAGTAAGGGGAGATACAGAAAATCAATTTTAATTTCTTTTTAAAATCACTTTGTGTATCAGAATAAATTCCAACTTGGGACTGTTTAGAGAGCTCATTAGGAATGAGGTATGGATTTACAGCGTGGACAGAGATTCTGCTTCCTATTAATCTGTCTCGGTTAAAATAAGAATACCTAAGCTCTTCCCTATATGTTTTCCCTGGGGAAATTACCTTTTAGGTTCTTAAAGATTACAGTTTCTTTTTATACTTTTAAACTTTAAAAAATGTTTTTATAACCTTACTAAAAGGTTTGGTCTACTGATAAAAGATATATTTGGAGATCTCTCATAACTAGATTATGCCATACCTATACTGAAGCATACCTTCTCAGGGGTCATTCATACTTTTATACCACAGAGTTTTATTTGTCTGTTAGGATAAAAGTCTGTTCAGAGGCTGACAACTTTTTCATATACTTCCAGAGAATAATATATAATTATGTATTTATGTCAGTATTTTCTATTTCTTTTCAGCTATTTTAACTGCATATTACCTAATCTTTAAATTAGTTAATGTGGGATAAATAGTAAGCATTCAACTTCAATAAAGATAATTTGAATTCAGTTAGATCTTTACTTTTCAAGAGAATGCATTTAGCTCTATTCGTATTTGAATTATTATTGTTAAGGGGATAATTGTGTTCTCTATTCTTAAGTCTTCACTAAAGAGTTTCCAAACAGCCCTGGCTGGCGTAGCTCAGTGAATTGAGTGCTGGCCTGTGAATCAAAGGGTCACCGGTTTGATTCCCAGTCAGGGCACATGCCTGGGTTGTAGGCCAGGTCCCTGGTGGGGGAGTGTGCAAGAGGCAACCACACACTGATGTTTGTCTCTCTCTCTTTCTCCTTCCCTTCCCCTCTCTAAAAATAAATAAATAAAATCTTTTAAAAAAGGACTTCCCAAATACTTCATTCCCAAATTACTAAATCATATTTATTAACAGTGATTAGTTACGAACAGGATTATAACCCTCATTTGCTGAGGATAAAAGCACAGTTCTCCTTCACAGCCTGTTCCTCTTCAAACCAGTGTTTGTTGAGTATTTCTTCAGCATTGTTGTAAGGGAAAACCTGTGACCTCGTGGAGGGCTGTTGGTGGTGGGGAGATGGTAGATGATTGATGATAACCAGACTCATCCTCTCTAGAATCCTGGCCACTCTGATTTTTGTCTCAGCCTTGAAGTCACAGCTTAGCAAAACAAGAATTAAGCAGACTCACTCCTTACAGAGTTTAGCAAGCATCTACTGCTATTCGAGCGCTGTCCCAGCCTCTCAGTCTGCTTGTGTAGGTTCTAACCAAAGTCCTGCAAACACACTCGCTCCTCTCCCCAGTTTGCGGCAGCGTTGTCCTACATCAGCTGTGCTCTGGTGGTGCTGATGCTGACCGAGTGGTGCCCTGAAACACTCACTGCTCAGCCAGCCCACCCTTCAGTCCCCTCTGGCTCCACTACTTCCTGATTTCCTTGAACTTGACTTTGCCCACCTGATCTTTTTGTCTGGCAACCCCTTTTAGATCCCCCTCCCCTACTCACCTCTACTCCCAAATCCTAAATAAAATGTCAGGCAACCCTCCCTACCCTCCCCCAGGTAGATAGTCCCCAGAGATCTGGGTCTTACTCTCTTCACTTTTTCTGTCCTTTAGGAAACCTCATGGTGTTTCATTGCCCTGGTTGTTACCAACACTTCCTTTATGTTCTTAAGCTGAAGGCCTGATATCCATTTCTCTGCTAGATTTTTACCCTTTCATTTTCAGGGATGCCTCAAGTGGAATATGTAAAAAAATTTTTAAAAATCATAAATTTTCATCTAAAACCTGATGCTCGTCTTACTCTGTTTCTGTAAGTGACATCAGCCTCCCTAGGAGACTCAGACTAGGGTGGTCTCATGCCCCCACGCACTAACCTCCTCCCCCTCTCCAAGCCTGAATTACACACCCCCTTCACTCCCTCTGCCAGTCCCCTAGCTCAGGATGTCATTGCTCTTCTTCACTTAAAGTCATTGTCCTCTGAACGACTTCCTCCTGTGGTTCCTTCTAAAATACTGCTCCGTCTCCCTAAAATGCAGCTCTCCAACAACTGATTCCCTGCTGTCTTCCAATTCAAGTCCACATCCCACGTGATTTACATCTCACACTTCCTTAGTGTGGTTTTACCAGGATTTTTACACAGCCCGGGTGTGAGCTTTGGAGATGTCCCGGGGATAGCCTCTGTACTTTCCCTCCCATAGATACTCTTTTGTTTGTGCTCAACTCGGTAACAGAAACGCTGTCCCTGTCTTTGATGTCACATTGAGGTGTTCTTCGGTTATCCTTCCGAACCAGCTCTGCCACGCCACTCAGTTGTCCTATGGAACCTGACTCCACAATTTGTTTCATTTGGGGGTCTTTACATTTTGATATTTTTAAATGACAGTTTATATGTTTATTCTCCAAGACTTTAACATTCAGGGGTAGGAACTAAGAGGTTTTTTGGGTTGCTTGCTCGCTTTTTGTTTTCTTAATCACCAGTATATTCCCGGCGTGAAGAAAACTGGGACAAGATAAAAATGTGCGTTGGTACTCTGCTGTGCATGTGGCATTGTGTGCCTTGCAGTGAGGTGCTCCAGCCCCATGGTTTGGGCACCCAGAGCATGCTCAGTACAGTATTTTAGTGATGATTATATTGCTGTTGAGAGATTTTATTCAGAAGTTAATTTCGGGAATTAAGCCCCATTTAGCCAACTTAATTTTTCATTAATTGATGCAAATTTCTCAGATTATTTTTTATTATCTTACTAAAATTATATCAGTTTCCATTTTCCTCCACTTGAGGTTTTGAACTAATATTAGAATTTTATTCAGTTTCTTTTTGACAATGGAAAAAAATTTAAGTATTATGCCATTATATATTTTATTTTGTAGTCATTTTCTCCCACCAAGTCTTAAGTCCTCTAGGTCATATTTGGCAGTAAATGATGCCTAGATTATTTGCTTCCTCTGTCTATTTCTTATTGATAGCAGATTTTAAAACTTTCATTTTTAGCCATTTTCAGGGTAACTTTGTTGATTATTGCTACTAATAATATCTATTATGGATTAGAAATAACTGATGATGTTATGTATTCATTAGGTTAGTGCATGAGAAAATTGTGATCAATTCGGTAGAAGAGGGGAAGAAGGAGAGAAGAATCGGGAGCACCGACGCTAATATCAGCTCTCGCCCGAGTGTCCAGCTGCCAGCTGGCCCCCCAAAGGCGGCTCCACCTCACCCCCCACTGATCACTTGTGTTCCCCACACTGCTCACCATCACTCTCTATTCCTTTCTTCTGCTTTTTCATGGCACTTAATATATTCTGAAATTATACCACTTATTACTTATCTACTGTGTTTTGTCTTCCTAAAATGGAAACTTCCCAAAGGCAGGGAAAGATGCCTGTTTTAGTCCCCATTTATCCTCAATGCCTAGAAAATACTCGGTGTATGGTGATGGCCTGATAAATATTCATGCAGTTGAGTGACAATTTATAGCATGCCGCTTTGATAATATAACAACAGAACTACTTCATCATCATGAGGCCAACTATAGTAAATTAAAGGCAGTCTCCATTGAAACCTATGTGCATTATACAAAATATGAATAGTTTTGCAAAGAACTGCATGAGAAAAATCACAAAATGAAATACAGTGGTTATTCAGTCTTATCTCACATTCTAGAAATCTGTGGGCTTCACCGCTTTGACAAGTTCTTTGACATAACATGCAGCTTCTTCTCACAGCACGTTGGGTCCCAGCAGGTCATTCTCCCAAGTTTAGTTTCGTAATAAGGTAGAGCTGGTGTATGTGTCTCCCCTGAGATGGCGGGCGACACTGAACATCGATGCTGCCGTTTCGTTCTCTTTTCCGATAGCCAGGGACTCTGCTAGGCAACTGCTACATGTTCACTGATGCTCAAAGGCACTTGGTTCACATCTTTTCTTGAGCTTTTTAGAATTATTTTGATAAGTGTTTTAACACATTTATTCACCCCACAGGCTTGCTGATTGCCACGAGAGGAGGACTTGGAGAGCAGGACAGGAAATCTCTGCCATCACTTGGCCAGGACTCACTCTGCTCCCCAAACAGCCTTCCGAATAAGCAGAAGGTAGGTCCATCTTCAATGCTCATTAAAACATACTTTATTAAAATACACTTTAGTGAATTTGAACTGTAACTGAAAAAAATTTAAACTAAAAACATAAAAATAAAATATTAGTTTTTACCTGTTCCTCATGAATAAAACTAAGCAGTGTTTATTTCTCTGTACCTACGCTTGAGGAAATAACTTTCAGGCTTAGATCATATTTAGCCAAAAAATTCCTTTGATGCCTTAGGGAACAGCTGGTCCCAGGGGCAGAAAAACAGAGCGAGAGTCACGTCTCCTTGAGGAGAGGGTGCTGGGGAAGCAGGGATCGATCTTCTTGCATATAGGTAACCGCCTTAAGATTAGTTCTTTTCTCAAAATATGGTTTTTTGTGTTTCCCATTTTGTCCTTTTCTTGTGAAATTGATTTTTTATATTAAAAGATGCTTAAAGGAAATGTTTTATTTTCTTCTCTTTTTTTTAACCACATGAAGATCCTATACAGCTGCCCAGAGTACAGGGATGCCATCATGTCATTAACAGGCCATATGAGTGCTGGATAAACAAAAGCAACTAAGCCCATGTTATGTACGGATACTTAGGCAATGGTGTTCATAAGCCTATTTGCAATCAAACAAAGGTAAACAGTAAATGCAGCAAGAGAGAAACCAAAGGATGCTGCCCGCAGGAGCTAACACCAGCCAGGCCCAGGCATCTTGTGCTCAAAAAAATAGAAAGAACTAAGGGAGAATAAAGCACTCTCTTGCAGAAAGCACACGACAGTCTATTATACTAAATATAGACTGATTTTGTTCCTAAAAATGTGTGGAAGGGGATCTGGGACTCTGATTATAGAATTAGATATTGAGCCCTTTAAGCCAAGAACCTGGCCCTGGCTGGTGTAGCTCAGTGGACTGAGCGTGGGCTGCGAACCAAAGGGTCACTGGTTCAATTCCCAGTCAGGTCACATGCCTGGGTTGCAGGCCAGGTCCCCAGTGAGGGCCACGTGAGAAACAACCACACATTGATGTTTCTCTCCCTCTCATTCTCCCTCCGTTCCCTTCTGTCTAAAAATAAAATAAATAAAATCTTTGAAAAAAACAAAGTACCTGGTACCCACCTCAGCGGTGGTTGCTGATCGCTCTGAGAGGTCTAGAAAAAAAATGGGTGCTTTGAACCAAATTCCTGGCTACAGAAGCCCTTGGGGGCTACCCAGGTGTATGAGCCCTTAGAAAACACTGAAGTCTCCATTTTTTCTCCAACGCAGAGTTAGCCACTGTCTGTGACATAGCTACCAATGTAAGTCATCTAAAGTGACTTTCTGACCTGAAATGACTGCTGGGCATGTTGATGATCCTATAATATATTCAGTTATGTACAAATAGGAAAGACGAAACTCTTACTGTTTTCTTCTAGGCTGAATAACTTTTTTTCCTTCATAAAAATAATAGACTGCATTTCTCCTTTGAATTGCCTAGTATTTTAATGAGGAAACTGGGGACATTTCTCTCGCTAAACCCTCCCATCCCTGTTGAAACATGATGACTGGTTTCAAGCTGTCAGTACTGAATTGATATTTGCAGCTGCCCCGGTCACATGGGTGGTTCTTTTTCTCTCATTCAAAGCCAGATCCTTTTCATTTTTGCTCTTAAGTGAGCAAATTAGGAGAAAGGTAAAATGAATAAATCTTCATTACTTTCCAGAAAAGAAAAATTATAAAGTGCTTGCTTAAGCACTACCAGGCAAATTTAATGGAAAGGAGGTCGTTATCGCACCAGAGGAAGGGAGGATGACTTTTTAACAATTGGGAAGAGTCCCTGCGTGTGTAAATACTCTAACTTCACTCCTGGCCCAAATACGTCAGGAGTGATCTACCTTTTACATTTGAAACATCATCCTGTCTAACTGTGGAATGGAGTGGGCTGCATTTGAAGTCAAGTTCTTAAATGAAACTTTTCAGGCTGCTTAAAATTCTGCTTTCTCATGATACATGTGCACTTCCTGTCTTTTCTACAAACTTTTCTCTTCACCCACGCTTCTCCGCTCAGTATATATTAAGTAAAATAGGCTCATTTTCCGAAGGGTATTTTTATCCTAAATTTTCAACTTACATAAATATTCTGCCTGACAATCTTGGGCCACACCTGGTGGTCTGAAAGCTATGGTATGGCACAGAAAGTGATGTTGGTAAGGTAGCATGGCTGTTGCATCTTCTTCTCCCAAATGAGTTTAGCACACCTTCCATCATTCGTGGTGATTGACTGTTAACATCCAAGGAGACATGTCTACAGGCTCTCAGTGCGTGAGTTATTTTTCAATCTCTCCCTAGGCTGGTATAGGTGTATTCAGCAAAATTTAGGTGGCCAACCCTTTTTTAGAAAACCTATATCATACACAACCTGTGTAAGCCAGTGACATTCACCCCCATTCTCCCTATTATGTTGAGTACACTCAGATAAGAAGCAAATTCAGTTGAATTCAAATGTAATACAGTGTATTTTATTCCATGTAATTTTTTTCACACATGACTCTCTGTAAAAAATGTATTAATCATGTGATCCTTTAAAATACAACTTTATCTGTGTTTTATATGGACATTTATTTTTTATTAGAATGTTTTCCCTCAGGGGCATTATCATAGGCCATTGTGACTTATGCACCACACTTGTGACAACATGTATTCATAGGGTAATGCTGGCTTAACTTTTAGCAGCACATTAAATTTTAAAAATTGTAAAGAAAATTTGGTGATAACTATCCCCATTGTTATTATTTTGTGTATGAATTCCTAGAGACAGAATCCAGCTCTTCAAATTATTAAATGCTGACACAGTATCATGAACAAAATAAAATCATTTAATAACACTGTTTTTAAAATTACTGTTTCTTAAGATCTTCAAATACATATCCGAATACTATCTACCCTGCAATATATGGACTATATTCTTTCTCAAAAATTAACAAGTCTGTGGTGTTTTATCAATACCTGAGAATAACTAATATTGCAACATGTAGAAGGAAAAGCCTTCAAACTTTAACATCTTTTATACTCAGTTCCCATATAGCCTTAAATGCAATGGCTTTCTGGTTATTAGGACACCTTCGTCTCTCTCTCTCCCCCCCCCACCCCTTCCTTATGTCTAAGATCCAACACTACAGTGAGAGAAGCAATGTCCCCATGTGGAACACAGAGGCCAGCCTTCCCCCTGCCGTTGGCTGTGGTGTTCAGGCCTTCTTACCTTTTCCAGGTGTTTCCTGGGCTCCCACTTCACCACCATTCACCTTGTTACCAACGCCCGCCCTGCAAGTCCGTGTGCTGAGGGTCCCCCTCCAAGCACCAGTTCTAGAGCAGGTATTGACCAAAACCAAGGTGTTTGGGATTGTTTTATTTTGTTTTTTGGTTTATTTGTTCATTACTTTGTTTTGTGTTGGTAGTGTGAAATTTATTTTAGTCATCTCTTTTATACAACTCACAAACAATATTTGTTACAGCCACATGTTTTAGCAAGGGAGATCAATATCAAACAAATAAATGTGATAAGGAAATTATCTAATACTTTCAAAGGTAAAAAGTGCTATGGAAAAAAAAAAGAAAAAGAAGAGCCAATTAAGGGAAATCTAGACCTCAGGATGGGAAGGTTACAATTTTTAGTAGCGTGGTGAGGGAAGGCCTCATATGATATTTGAGCAAAGACATCTTTTCAATTATAATTCATCAAAGAAGGCTAATTATAAGGCATGGTAAATACCTACAAGAAAACAAAACTACCTAGTCAATTAGCTGGGTAAGTCTAAATCACTGAATGTTTAGCATTCTGTGAGCACAGACCTGATTTTTTAATATGATATTACAGGGTACAACGGCACCAGGGCCAATACATGCACATTTTCGCCTCTCAACAATCCCCATCGACCAGAGCTCATCACACACTTATTTTCAAGGAAGATTACTTTAAGAGAGAAGTTAATACGTTGGTTCCAACTTGTAAATTTGAGAACTAACTCCTTCCTTTGGCAAACACACACATTTGAAGGACACAAGCAGATTTTGGTTTTTTTTTTTTCCTTTTTGGTCCATCTCCATGTCACTGAACACGGCTTCTCTGTGTATTTAATGTGATGGAATTAGCACCTTCATCTCAAACCAGCCAGATTCAGTGCTGGAAACTATCCCCTTAGAGAAACTTTCCTCTGAAATTCTTTGGTTCTTCAAGGTTTGGGTTTTTTTTTTTTCCAATTAAAAATTCATATATCTGCTTACAAATTTTATTATTTTTAAGCAAGTATACTCAGTTGAGAGGAAAAGAAAATACGTTGGGCAGGTGAAGTGAACCTATTAGCAAATACATTTCTAGAAATGCCTGCTGTTTGGGATGAGTTATTGATTTGGGCGGTGAGGGGTCTATGGGAGCTTGTTTGTTTCATTTCTTAGTGCTAACAGCCTCATTTGTTAGAACCAGCAGGCCACTTTTAAAAGTGCATTTGGAAGTGACTTTTGAAACACATCTGCCAGGTCTGTAAGTGTTTGGAACACTAACTACAGAACTCCTAAGCCGCGATGAATAGATTTTCTCCCTTGCAGAAGAAAGAGTCCATGGTCCTACGACAAAACAATTACAGCTATTATGGTACTGAAATCTGTGAAAAGACAGGGATGAGGTAGGAAATAAGCTTTTTACTCATCAAACCAGCCAGTTGTGCTCCTTTTTATCTTTGGTTGCTTCAACCCTTTGTAATTATTTTTACTCCCTGGCATGCCCTGGAATGCAATCTAATAAAGTGAATTTGGATTCCATTTACTTATTACCATGATTTTGGAAATACTGAAAATCAGTAATATGATCAAGATTAGAGGAAACTTTTTCTATCTTTTGAGGCTTTCACTACCTGGTTTGCAGCAGCACGTTCTGATGCCTTTCCACGTCTTACTCTATGACTAGGTCACGTTGCTTCTGGCTATGGAATGTCATTGAGACTGCCGCGTGTTCACAGCTCATGGGAAAGCTACAGACTGTTTCTTGAGGAATCTGTTCCCATGACAGCATGTTGGGAAGGTGTTAGACTTACATCATTACAATTTTTAATAGGGTGGTGAGGGAAAACCTCACCGAAAAATAACGTTTGAGCCATATTCACACCGAAGGGTGTTCTGGTTTTCACGGATGGGCTTGGTTAATTCTAAAACAGTCTGTCTGTTTGTCGTTTAGAACTACAAGTGTTCCTGACAACCAGTGTTTGCTTTCTTTGTAGTGTCTAAAGATGTTTACAGGCATTTCCTGGGAACATTCCAGAAATAGGAATTGTTGCTATTTCAGTAAATTTCAGTAGGGTTTAGAGTGTGTGTTAAAATCAAATACATACACTCTTCAGTAAGTGTACTTGATGCCTAGAATATACGAGCCAAGAAAAGTACCTGAACCCAGGCAGTATTTTTCTCCTACAAACCTCCGCTATGTTTTTGAATGGAGTCTACAATTAGCTGAAGAAAAGTTACTTAAATTCACCATCTCAGGGAGCAGTATTGCTCTAAAATGGAAAGGAAACGTTTCTGAGGAGGCAAACGAAATGCTGTGTGAAGAATTTATCTCTAGGGCAAATATTTCCCATTTTCAGTGTCGTACAACTCAGCCTTCACCAATGACGTTTCCTAATACTTTCATTTATAACCCAAATGCTATTTCTGACAGCATGTCTGCCTCCCCGGACTCCCCACTCATTCCTGCCTCCCCATACACCGTGGGGTCGTAGGTGCTAGCATGGGCCCAGACAAGGCTTTCCCTGAGTGTTGGACATGTTATTATTAACTTCACCACAATGTGCAGGGTTCAGCACAAATAATACCCCCTTTTTTATTACAAAACCTTTCATCACAAAATCACAAGCCTGTAATTCTGTAGCACCACAATATCACGCTCAAGCACACCATATGACATTTCAGGTAACAAGTTCAAATTAAAACTATAAATTATTACACCCATATTATTACCCTACCCACCACACTCAAGCAGGTGTTACTTCTGCTGGACCCTCATGTAGAGAAAGAGAAAGAAATTATTTCCCCCTTAGGAATTTACTGTTCTCACTAACTTTTGAGCCTTTCTCGGGGTGCATGATATTGCTCCGTTGTGAGTTTTCATGCTGCGGGTTTGTAAGAACTTACAGTCATGTAGTTGCCTTAGAGGTTACTCAAGTGCTGTCCCATATGTTTTCTGGTGTGGATAACAGCTCTCGGAAATAAGGCAGAAAGCAGTCACTACCCCATTTTACAGCAGATAGAGGTGAGTAGAAGAGAAACCTCCATCCTAGGGGTGGAGTTAGAAGTGAAAGCTCACCCTGTTCCCTACGCATCTTAAATGCTTTCTACTGCTCCACACTCTCAGTTCTGATAACACAGGGCTTACTTGATACAAGTCAAAAGGCATTAAATCATATTCTGCAAATCAATTAATTTTCATGGGCAAAAGGTCTCAATCTGTAAACTCAACTTGTTGAGATTACTTTCCTGAAATTATTACTCTGGGAAAAGCCATGAGTATGCCTAAGGCAATGTATAATTATTTATTTCCAAGATCTCTTTAAAGGTTTCTTGCCCATCACTGTCTAATTACAGTCACTAAAAACCAAAACTAACATAATTTACATAAGGTTAAATGATAGAAGAAAATACCCTCATGCCTATATATTAAAAACTGTATTTAGATACCTCTAATTCTTAACTCTGTATCCAGAAATCAGAATACTTATTCATTTATTAAGTCTGGCATTAACATACTCAGTAAACCTTATTTGGTATCCTTCATATTCCTGTGTAGAAGTTTCTGGAATAATATGGAATACAAACACATTTTCAGTTAATGCAGAGTAAAACACTTGCTGCCTCCGGATGTCTTAGGGACACATCATTACCTCTGGTTGGAAGTAACCAGGGACTGGCTGGAATAGCCGTGGAATGGAGTGGAGGCTGCAGGAAAGATTGATGGCAGCATCTTTTCCCTTTTATTGCTTCATCGATTTTAAATCAAACTGAGTACAGACCGAGACTGTGATGTGTATGTCTGAGTCTGGAGGAAGCAGGGTGCATGGACCAAGGACACGATGCTAGGGAGAACGAGAAGAACGAGGCAACCAGGTGAACGATGGGACAGGTAGGGCTGATAACTGTGTGAAAGAACGAATCTGAGTTTATTCCTCACACCCACTCATTCCACCATTTATACTCACTCTTGCCTGTGTGACTCTCTCAGAACCCCGGTCATCGTCAGTGGGGCTCAGGACCCAAAGTTTGAAAACCTACTTCCTAGTGATAGCCAGATGCCAACTACTATACCAGATGCCAATGACTATGCCACACCCTTTAAATATGTCTTCACATGTAATCCTCCCACAGTTTTGAGCCTAATTGTCCATGAGGGATTTGAGCCAGAAAGGAACCCAAGTTTGATAGTTCCTAAAATGAGGAACAGGGAAATAAACCCAGGCAGTTGGCCTCCTAGGGATAGAGTCCCTGACCACCTCACAGCTCTGCTTCTTCCACGTTCTGTGAGAAGCTCTGGGCATCTCGGAAATAAGGGTTCCATCTTTCCTTGGCTGTTCTGTCCCACAAGAATTCCCTAAGACTACTATCTTTATCATTTTCTTTAGTTGTAAGGCTTGCGTATTTTACCAGTGAAGTTATTTTGTGTATCTAGTACTAAGAACAATGCATATTTTCATCTGCTTTCATTTTCATTTCATAGCTTAACATAAACTAAATATCAGTGTGTCTAGGCCTACATGAAACCACAGGAATATAACACAAATGCAGTTGTCTTCATTTAATTTTCAAGAAGCAAAATCTCTCATGATTGTAAATGGCATGGTTCTGGGATCGGGCACAAAGTATAAAGGAGACTAAAAGCACCTATTACCTTTAAATAGATAGAACTGCAGGTAAATGCCTTTTATTCACCACATCGTTATTCACCAAAGAGCATTGTGAATGCTAGTGACATGCTTTGTTCATTTACTTATGAACGGTCTCCTAACGCCAGCAAGAAGGTTGGACTCATGCTGGAAAGGAAGGCAGGTTGGTAAGACGGACAGGGAGCAGCAATGGAGAAAATGTGGGAATGAGCAGAGTATATTTTTAACGACTTCCACCTCCAAAACTCAGACTTCTCGCATCACAACGGGACACAGGTTTGCCAAAGAAACACAGTCGGACTCCATTTGGATTGGGGTAGAAAAGCGGTCGCAGAGATATCAATTTGAGAAAGAATTCCTGATTTTTAGGTAGAACTAAACTGTGCCCTGGATTTAATTCAGTCAAAACTTCTCACCCAAAATTGTCCAACTAGAGGTAGGTGTGTGATACAGCTGACTCTCTTGTCCCAAAGGTCTGGTCTTGTAAGACGTTGATTCAGTGACAGTTGTTACCACTGTTACCAGTTTGTCACTGACAAACTTCTATCAAATTCCCAGTATTTAAAAATATGTATATGGCATCACAATATATAAGCATTTCCAATAATATGCTGTGTAATATATATATATATATATATGTGTGTATATAAATATATATGTGTGTGTATGTGTATATATCCAAAGCAGAAATATAACTAGGAAAAGTAATTTTTAGTACTGAACTGAATAATTATAATAAAATTGGAGAGCTCTTTAAGAAAATTCTAAAATTTTATGTCCTTTTAAATCGAATTTACATTATTCTGAAAATTAAAATTTTACCATGTATTTTTCTTAGTTTATGTCATAATGCACAGTGTACATTTCTCCCTAAAAATCTATATTCTATTTACCTCACTTCAAAGACAAATATATTTTAATACAAAACTAGACTTTAAATAATAAGAGTTTTATGCTAGAGTGCTATCATATAAATATACTAAGAAGAATATTGATCAAAAACTAATGAATACAATCCAGTGGCAATAGAATGTCAAGAAACTGGTACTGTTGATAAATGTGTATGAAAGGGGCACACTCACTTTTTTCTGAAACCAATAAGAAGGTGCAGGTTTTTCAGAGAAGAATATAGTTTTCACCAAGTACTGGAAGATTGTATTCTCTGTGTCTTATTTGTCAAGCAAGGATCAAAGACTTCAGAGCAGGCACTAAAGAACTGAGAGTTTCGAACTGAGAAAAATCACAGGAAAAGGAGTTGAGACAACAGGAATTAATCAAGTAACCAGAGACTCAGGAGTAAGTCTGGGCCGAATCACGACCACCAGGGGAATAGGAGCTTTCGGAGAATTGCCATAGGGGCCAGGAGGGGAGGGGAGCATGGGGTGTCTTGGCTGGTGAAAGCAAAGAAGGGGGTCTGGTCATCTGTGAGACCTACCATGTGGAAAGTCTGAATTTGAAGATAAAAAGATTATAACCTTGGCCAAAATCTCTGAAATGAAAATCTAGTAAGGTCAGACATGCCTCAAGTTAATTTTAACTGAAACTGAAAATAGTCCTGAAGAGGGAGGAAAGACAAAAACATCTAAAATAAGATGTAATTGTGTAAATGCTCTGGGATGACCTCCAATTTTTAATATGGGAAAAGTTTAAAGGTAAAAGCAACAATAAATATATGATAGAAAAGCCATAAAATATATTGGTGCTTATTTCTGTATGGTGGCGTTTGTATGTGTTTTAATTTTTTAGGCTTTTCAATCTAAACATTTTTCTGCAGGGACCTACATTGCTTTTAAAACTTGGAAATTAACAATATTATTTTAAAACATAATTTAAAAATCGTAACCAAAGCCACATATAGAAAAGTGACACAGACCTGTAAGAAAGGTATGAGGATTGGTGAGATCCAATAAGAACTATTTTGGTGACAGGAAGAAAGGAAAGAATGGAGGGAAGGAGGGAAATATTAGTCATAGACAAAAAAGAGAGGAGGGGAGGAGAGAGAGAGAGAGAGAGGAAGGAAGGAAGGAGGAAAGGAAGGAAGGAAGGGAGGGAGGGAGGGAAAGGGAAGGGAAAGAGAACTCTCCACAAGATTGAGAGATAGATATTTGTTGATAAGGAGAGAAACAGAGCTATTCAATTCTTATTTTGTGTCTCTGTGTTTTCCCTTTATTTTTTAACATGATTTAAGTTTAAATTATTTCTTTTTTTAATACAGTATAGTTGATGCAAAATAATTTATTAATTTCACATGTACAATATAGTGACCTGACATTTATACACCTTATGAAGTGATCACCACAAAAAGTCTAGTAACCATCTGTCACTATTACCACTTTAATCCAAAAAGTCATACATTAATTATATGAACAGAATATTTTAGTACATGTGAGAGATAACAGGACTATTTTAGTTAAGAGTAAGAATTAATGAATAACAGGCTATGTTTGACCAAATATAACTTGAAATTTTAGAGAGCTCTAATGTTTAAAATATACCTTTCTTCATACTACCTGGAGAAATATATTTGAAAACAGGCAGATAAGAAAGTATTCAGAAGAGAACCACCAAGTAGAATAAAGGTTAAGACATCAAGGGAGACAGAAATGTACTGGAATCTTTATTGTTTGTCCTGCAGGAGACTCAGGAAGTTACCTCCACATACTCAAAGAACTGTAAGTGGAACAAGAATGAGACTTATTTTTACCACAAATAATAACTGAGATCAGTGGGTAGAAGCAACACAGAAGTAGATTTCATTCAATGTAATAAAAATTATCACAAAAGAGAGATTAAAAAAAGCAAAGTTATTGCTTAAAGAACATTCTCTATCACCAAAGGTGTTCAACTACAGACCCGATAACTATTTGGCAAAGGCGTTATGGAGAGGATTCGGTTCTACAGGGGATAATTGCCAAGCCACCTCATCGCTGGAATCAACAAAGGACATTAAAAAATGACAGATTCTTAATATTTACTCTCACCTGTAGTACCAGAATTTCCAGGAGGGGGGAAGTATGTATGTTTAAAATCTTCCTAGGTGATTCAGATGGTCATCCAGGTTTGATAAACAGTGGAAGCCTCGAAGGCCTTTTTCCTGGTCTGAGATTTTATGATGAAGGCAATCAAGGACCTTGGCTAACATTAAAGTCTGTGTCAAAACAAATGAACAAAAACAATAGAATCCTTAATGAGAATGCAAATGGGGACTGTAAGTGTTATTTTGCATCCAAGTTGTCTTATGTGAGGTTTATAGAGTGCACAAACAATATTCTGAGAGTTTTTTTTCAAGTCTGTTTAGTGATCAAGCTTGTCACATTTATGTTTCCTGCTAGATGCCCATGCTCATGTACATGTAAGTTTGCATATGTGCTTTGACAAGTGTGTTATTTGGTAAACTATAAAGACTTAAATAAAATGTTGAAAGCCTCTATTGACATCTTAAAATGAACCAGTTTTAAAATGGGTGTTATGGTCCATATATATGGCATTGACACAAGTGTTTATCAAATTTAATGCTCTTCCATTGGAATAAAATAAGTAGGAAGCTAAAATTTTCAGTAAGAATTCTAAACGAATTATCATTCAGCATTTTGTAATGGCAATTGTGAAGCTCATATTTATATGATTTCACACTATCATGTCCTTAAAGAAAGAATAAAAGTACAAACTGAAAGGTTAGTTGAGAAGACATGTTAGACTTTAGGATATGAGAGTTGTTTGAAATTTTTAAAAACACTTTACAATATGCATTTGATTTCCTTTACTTAAAAAAAAAAAGTTGCAGAATTCCAAACTGGCCAAAGTGCTTCCCTTGGATTTGGATCCCCACAGGCAAGGCAAACGGGTCAAGAGATGAGACACATTTATGGAGGGAATGGTGATGATTACAAGAAAAATTCAAATGAACAAATAAAAATGTGAAGACCTCAGTAACGGGAAAGCTGTTTTCTCAGCCGTGGATAAACCAGAGCACACCGTGGTTTACTTAGGGAGATGGCACTTCTGATTCCCTTTCAAAGCAACAGGAACAGGGGCCTCTTCATGATAATTAAACATACTTAGGGCACACTGAAGACAAAAATAAAGATTTAAGGGTGCATAGTTAAAGACACAAACTTCAGTTTTCAAGGTTTGGTGTTTGAGGTTTTCAGTTACATCATGGTGAACATTTTTATGGGAGAACAACTTTTGTATTGCCAAAGCGTTGACAGCTGAAGAGAGGGATGGGGAAAGAAGCTGGTGATATTTGGTAGGTACCTATTTTATGATGGCGACCTTCTAAAGGGTCACGGTTAATATTCACAGCAATTCAAAATAAAAATACTATACAAATGTAATACAAATATTATGTAAAAATATTTGACAGATGAGGAAACTGAGGCCACATCAGATTCTAGAATTTAGCTTTCAATTCAACCATAATGTTATGGGATTCCAATGAATTTTGCATTTTATCCATTGCAGTGAGATCCAACATAGCTGATGGCATATTCTAGTCCATTTTAGATACTTGGTTAATTCAATACAGACATAATTATGTGGTAATTTTTAATTATAGAAATTATGGACTTGGACAGCTAAACTCGTGTGTGTGTTTCCTTATCCCCAAATAGGGATAATATACTCATTTATATAAACTTCACTGATTTTTGCAAGCTTATAAAGCATGTGTATTTGGTATCATTTGTTTAGGATAAAACTATCACACACAAGAGTTAACAGCTGCCCCAGTTTACATGGCTGGTGCGGGGGGCCAGTTTCGATTTTTTTCCCGAGAAGCTGCACTGAGGGGCACTTCAATATGCTGCCTCTCTGACCCTGAATGTGGCCATGAGTGACATAAAAAAAAGAAGCTGTTCACGAAAGAAAGCAGCTTTTCAAATCCACTTCAAAAGAAACGATTAAGTTGAGTTTAATGGATCATATCTTATTATGTCACCTACATATGTATTGTACACAGGCATATCATATTGATATATATATAGATAGATAGATACAGGCATATCATTGGACTTTTAGTGATACACTGATAATACAATTGTGACCAAACATGGACCCTTCCTTGATGTTTCTATTTCCTTCTCCCCAGCTCCCTACCTTATGGACATCCTTTTTATTCTCATTCTCCTGCTCTGCCATTTTCATTCTAAGTAGAAACAGCAACCAAAAAGTTTTGATGGAGCTGGGGCTTCAGAAGCACCTTTCAGAGACCAGGGCCCACGGAGCAGGAGGATTTTCACCATGGCTGAATCAGTGCTGGTGATCTGAAGGTGCTGCAGAGCTGGGTGGACCAGATGGCCAGCAAGTAGAAGTCCATTCAAGATTTAAGATCCTTGGCTCAAATAAATTATTCAGAGGTTGTATCAATAACAGAAATCACTGTATGTAGACAGCTATTTTATCTCCCTTCTTTCTCCTCTGCTAATGTTAGAAGATTAGCTATTTATGGCCTCACCTCAATGCCAGTCAGCTAGGGAAGGATTGCCATCTACGCCTTCTTGGTGCATAGCTCCTAGCGTTCCCTGCACATAAAGGTTAAACAAAGTATCTTCATCTGCCAAAATTTAGAATCACAGAATTCTCTGAAGCATGTGTTGCTCTGCGTTTTCCTGCTGAATGCAATGGGAAAACTAACAAATGAATCAAAATTTTCCCCAGCCGAAATAATTTCCTAGTTCTTTCCTCCGAGACTAAAGAAGAGGAATGTGTTTCACTGGTGCCACTGCCATCTGAGAGTGTGTCCCTGCCCGTGAGTGGCCCTGGAGGCGAGGAGAAGGACCACAGACTATTTCTGGCTTGTTGACAGCGAGGAGGCCTCCACCTTCAGACCTGCACAGAGGCGGGGATCGTAGATGGAAGCGGTAACCTCCGCGTGGCAGGCACTTCCACCCCAGCCGCAACAGAACTCCACCCTTCCTGCCAGTCATCAGATGTCTCCTGGGCGCGGACTTCGTGAGCCCAAGGGGACCATTCGCTTAGTGGGAGGTACAGCATGTGAGGGCGATTGATCACTTCTCTGTAAAAATGCAAAACTTAAAAGGGAGTGGAACTATAATCTGAAAAGAAAATCTAAACAGGAACCAACACGATGAAAAAGCCACACATTTATTTAATCAAATCAACCAAACTCACTAATTCAGTGGGAAAAAAAAATCCAACCCAAAGTCCAAATATTGCCTGGCATAAATATTTAAAATGTAAAGAGCCACAAACTGAAATTGATTGACTTAAATAGGTAACTTTGTAAATTAGTTTTGTCAAGCATATACAAATGTGAGCTTATAACAAAGAAACACAAAATATTCTCCCACAAAAATAATTAAAAGAATCTCAGTGGAAATATATAACACAAACTATGAAGTCTTATCTTCAAAGATTGAAATTGATGAAGTATCTGCATCTAAAGTCTAGTTTACAGGAAATGCACAGGGCAGAGGAACATCTGGAATGACGGCATAGAGACAAATGAGCAAAATCCAGGTCGTAGGACCCACTGAATCCAGGTTTTCCGTCTCACACTTTACAAGGGGAAACCAAACCAAGCCATTTCAATGTATAAAACTCATTTAAACAACCTGTAAAAATATCTGATGAGACATTTCGGATATGTTGACTGGATATTTGATGCTATTAAAGGGATTCTTAATGTTTTAGCATGATAATGGTTTTCTTGGCTATCTTCTACTTTTTCTCTCTGATAGTGCCTTTTTCATTTGGAGCATTTCCATTCAGCTCTTTAAAAGATGCATAGTTTTGATCTTTGCTGAAACTGGCCATCTGTTCGTGCATGTTGTTCAGTCTCTTGTTTCACCGTTTTCATCATTTTTAAAGATTCTCTCTGATACTTCCAATATCTGGGCCATTTTAGGTTTGGTTCTGTAGACCCTCTCTTGATGATGGTCTCTTTTTATGGCTTTTTCACAGTGCTCCGTAATGTTTTACTGTATGTCAGACCTTATGTATAAAGCATCAGTAAAAACTGAAGTCAAAGCATTCACTCTCTCCTGTTAAGCTCCTGTGTGAGTGAAGGGGGGCGGCATGGTAGCTGAGTCCTTCTCTTCTGTTGTTGAACTGAGTCTGGGATGTGTTGGTACTTTAATTCAACTCAGTTCATCACTGGCTTCAGATGTTTGGTGGGCTGGATCAGAACCTTCCTCTTAGCAGAATTTGAAATCTGCTTGCCCTCAGCCTTGAGCAGAGCCAGGGCAGCTCAGGGGGGACTCTTTCAGCATTCCTGCTCCTCCTGCCACTGTGGTGACCTGTCACTCAGGCTTCAAACACTCCCCTCAGTCCTTCTGCCCCACCTCAGTCCCGGGCAGGAGCACCTGATGAGGAGCCATGGGCAAGAGTGGATAGGTGAGCCTGACTCTTCTTGGCTTGGGCTCCCAGGGATTCTAAATCATGCAGCCAGGTTATATTCAGCCCTTAACAATTTGTTAAGTCATAAGCTGACTTCTTTTCACCAAATCTGTAGTGGTTTATTTTATTTCTTTCTCCCATTGCTTTGCCAAAAATTAAAGCAACCTCAGATGCCTATGCCCCTAGCAGGGGTGTCCAACCTGTGGCCCGTGGGCCACATGCAGCCCAGGATGGCTATGAACATGGCCCAAGACAAAATTGTAAATTTACTTAAAACATTATGAGATTTTTTTGTGATTACATGTCACAATGTATTTAATGTGTGGCCCAAGACAACTCTTTTTCTTCTAGTGTAGCCCAGAGATGCCAAAAGGTTGGACACCCCTGCAAGGGATCATTTTAGATTTTAATGTCATTTACCATTTTCTAGATTTCCTTTTATTTAGGTTTCCTTGAAAGCTTAGATGTAATTTTAATGGTTTTATAGATAATGGTGTTACTTGTTCATTTTGAAATGAGAGCCACCTTGTCTTACAACTTTCTGTATCTTCTCTGCCAGTAGAAATTCCCTGGATGAATCTTTATTCTTTAGAGAGAGATACTGAAATAAGTGTAGATAAAATGACCAGATGTCTGGGAATGACTTCCAAATAGCCCCGCGAGGTAGGAGGTGGGTGACATGTACATGAAAAGGCACATGTGGCCGTGGCCGGTATCAACGTTGACCTGAGTGTTAGGGAAGTGGACGTTCATGATACTGTTCTGTCTCCTTCTTATGTGTTTGAATATAGTTTTCATAATAAGCAGCTTTTTAAAATCGATACTGTACTATTCGAATACCATGCTACTGCTGGGTCACAAAATTATCTTTCAGTTTTCTAGTGACACATCAAAAAAAAAATCTAGTCAACCACAGAATTCAAACTGTCAATATAGAAATGGGGGGAGTTTTTTTCAAAAGTTGTTCTTTAAGTCCAGACAGAAATCTTTCCTGAGGGTTCTCATAAAAGAAACATTGGGTAATTTAATAACAAAAAATGTCCATAACAATCTACTCTTAACAGAAACAATGATGAATTTCTCAAATTTTTTATTATAGCATTTTTCAATAAGGGTAGATGACATTCCACAGAAATATAAGTCCACAAAGGTAATTTCACAGATGCCTTGTAAATTTGTTCCACTTGTCCAGATTATCTGGGAAGACACATAAAGTTTGTTGCCTTCAAATTATTCCCCCCGAGCCCCTAACTAGAGGTGCTTAAGCATTCTTCAGCCCTCTCCTCCCCCTCAAGTGGGACGGCATCTGGGCTCAGAGCGGAAGGCTAGTAACATCAGGAGCAGGCGAACCGGGCATGTGGGCCTCCTGGTGTCCTGGGGCTGCCACGGGGATGGCTCCTTTCTTCTCGTCTTCCACTCTAGTGTAGTTTGTTTTCTTTTCTCAGGAAGTTTTGAGGATTGCTTTCAAGCAGCTAAGCCCCTTTATGTCTCTTGCTGGTCCTGGAACCCCAAAACCCAGCCATCTCCTAGTCTGGCTCTGGCATTTACTGGTCAGATCCTTTGGCAGGTTTAAGTCCTCTGGCTCCATACTGCTCACATCACCTGGAAAAACCACTGACTCCTTTCTTAGGTGCTCTCCTCACCCCATTCAAAGAGCCCAGCAGCTTAATCACATCTCCCTACACCCTGAGCCTAGGGAGCTCCAGATGGAGAAAAGAGGTTGGCCTCATGGCTTCACTCTGTGGGACCTCCCCACACACCATTCTTGCTCACGCAAAGTTATGCCACGGATTTCGAGTACCATGGACATTCCCGGAGAAGCAAAGCAGAATTCTCTTTATCCTCTGCTCTGCAGACATAGTGCTTGATAAGCTTTGCCACCTTCACCCTGTAATTCAACTCTGGCAAGAGGCAGGAACAAAGATCCATTCAGAGTCATTCTCTTACTTCTCACCCTTAAAGCCTCTCCTACCACCCTGGCTGGGTTTTCATTGCATTCATGACTTTAATTCATATTTTGCCTCTACTTTATGATTAATTTGTAAATCCTTTTGCTCTACTTCTCCAGAGCACGGCCCAATCATTCAGCACTGAGTTTAAATTTCCTTAATCTGATAGAGTTGACAAAGATTATATATATTTAATGGTGAAATTCTAAAACATTCTGTATCTTCTAGAGTGGGAGTGAAATACAAGGTGGTCATTATAATCAATTTGTTTCACATTTTAATGGTGTTCTGAACTAGTAAGGGAAGGAAAGGAAAGATACTAAAAGTATAAGATTAGAAAGAAAGGAATTTTTAAAAGATTTTATTTATTTATTTTTAGAGAGAGAGGAAGGGAAGGAGAAAGAGAGGTAGAGAAACATCAATGTGTGGTTGCTCTCATGTGCCCCCAACTGGGGACCAGGGCCACATCCTAGGCATATGCCCTGACTGGGAATTGAACCAGCAACCCTTTGGTTTGCAGGCCTGCACTCAATCCACTGAGCTACTCTAGCCAGGGCAGAAAGAAAGGAATTAAACTGTACTGTGGATGATATTGCTGTATATGTAAAGAATCTATTTTGTAGAATAACTATTAGAGAATTTAATAAGATGGCTAGAGATGAGGTTGGTATACAAAAATTAATTGCATTTGTAAATACTAGAAACAGATAGAAAATAAAATTCTGAAAAGGGGAACATTTAAAATATTATCAAATATATCAACTACCAATAAATCTAAAGAAATGTGTCAGACCTCTTTGCAGGAAAAAAAATCCCTATAAAACATTGAAAGAAATGAACACTCCAATAGATTGAAGGATATTCTATGCTTATGCCTTAGAAGTCATAATATTTAAAGATATCAGTTCTTCCCCAAATATATTTATTGAAGTCCCAAATTTCCAACAAGATACTAGTGAAAATAGACTAGCTAATTCTAAAAATTTTATGAAAACACATGGCAAGAAAAGCTAACGCTCTTTAAAAAGAATAATGGGGTGTAAAGGTTTGTTCTACTGAATATCAAAATAAAAAAGTTACATAAATTAATGTGGCATTGTATTGATGGAAGGATGGACAGTCAGACAGATTTAATAGTGGTCAGAAACAAGCCTACACAGGTGTAACAATTCAGGTATGATAAGGTGGCACCACAGAGCAGTAAGGTAAGGGAGTACTCTTACATAAACGATCCTGGGATAATTCAATATTCGTAAGAGGGAAGTTTGGCAAATCAAGTCCTTTTTTATACAATATACTAAAATCAATCCCAGGTGGATTTTTGTTCTAAATAAGTATTATGCTGAGTGAAATAAGCCAGTCAGAGAAAGACAAATACCATATGATTTCACTCCTATGTGGAATCTAATGAACAAACTGAAGTAACAGGCAAAATAAAGACAGACTCATAGATAGAGGGAAGAATGTCACCTAAGGTAAGGGGGGACGTGAGGGGGTGGAGAAATTGAGAAAAAAGGGAAAAGTACTCATGGACATGGACAGCAGTGGGGTGATTGTAGGGGATGGGAGTATAAGGGGGCCAAGCGGTAATGGAAAAAAAATTAAGAAAAGAAACACAGCATAAAAGAAGATCTTCATGAAATCAGCATGTTCTTTCTTAAAAGAAAGAAAAAATCAATAAACAGAATGCAAAATATTCTTAACTTTGTCATATTAAAACTATGAGTTTTTATGCATCAAAAGACAGAATAAGATTTAAAGGACAAGCTACGTACAACTGACAAGTGATCTATGTCCAGGAAAGACAGACAACCATATCAAAGAGGCAAAAATTCAGTCATTTAGCTGTGGATGTCCAAACAGTCAATAAACACATGAGTGGATACTCAACTTTGTTAGTTACCAGGGCAAAGCATATTAAAAGTTTAATGAGATAGCATCACACACACATCCCGACATTCAGAACTAGTAAAAATGAAAGGAATGCCAACAACAAATGTTGAGAAGGTTCTGGAGCCAGAGCTAACTTCCTATACTGGTGGTGGGACTATTTAAATTGGTATGCACATTTTGAAAAATTGTTTGGCAATATCTACAAAAGCTGAACATATGTATAGTTTATAATCCAGCAATTCTATTCCCAAGAATATATTCAGCAAAACTCATGCCTGAATGAGAGCGATACAAATTTTTATAATAGTATGATTTCTAATCTAAAAACAGAAAATAGGCAAGTTGTCCCAAGATGTTCAGGCTGTATAACTGGATGAATATATTGTGTTCTGTTTATCAACTGAATATTATAGAAGAAAATTGCATATGAATGAGCAACCATTACACTCAACAAAATGAATGGCTCTCACAATGATAAAGTTGGGAGCAAAAGAAGCCAGCTACAAAAGCTCCAGATCTATCAACTAGAGTATTTAAACTAATAGTACTTAGTGAGGATGTTTGAGAGGTAGAGCTTCCAAGAAAAGCAAGTATTGTAGTTACCTTTGTTGGAAAAAAATGAATCGTGATTGGAAAGGGGCATGAAGAGAGTTTCTCTGATGCTCACAATATTCTCTGTTTGGACCTACAGTTGTAACACATGTGTTTGCTTTGTGGTAACTTCCTGAGCTATGCATTTTTGTTTTATGAACTTTTCTGTATGTGAGACACATTGCACACACATACGCCCACAAAAGATTAACAGAAGACTACATAGTTGAATGAGTCTTTTTATTTTGATAGAGAGTTTAGCAGTGGTAAATTGAGTGGAAATAATGAAATGAAAATAACATCGCCATTTGTAGAAAAGTGTATAATCAATTAGCTGAAAGTTCAATGAAAACAACAAGCAAATCTTCTTTACCATATACATGTAACTGAGACTTGTTCAAGTATGGACAAAGCAAATGTTATAGGTTAAGCTGATGTTGAGTATGTTGGTTTTACGTATTAAAGGAATTAATGTTACAGTGAAAACAGACATTAAAAGAAAGGAACAGTTAGCATTTTAACCGGGAGAATAGATTCCATGTGGCCTTTATTCAATGAAGGCAAATCCTTTAAGTAAGTGCCAATTGAGTCAGAAAGGATGGCTCCTGAATGCAAATGAAAATATCAAGTATACACAACTGTCATCTTGGGGAAAAGAAAGGAAAGGGAATAAACAGTCACTGAAGACATTCAAAGCAAATAGAAACATTACGTGTGATGGAGCATGCCTGAAGATTTGGGGTCTCCTCCAGGCTGAGATTATAACCTGTGGGTAGCAATGAAAAGAAGGTGGGAGAACACAGCAATAAGGTATTATTGTAAAAGGAGTCAAATCCAGTAAAACTGGTAAAAAAATCAAGAAATTAAATATTTATTGAGTACCTGCTCTCTACAAAGCATTTTACTAAATACTAATGGATGGAGGAAGATGATGTGTGTGTGTGTGTATGTGTGTGTGTGAGAGAGAGAGAACATATCACCCTCAGAGAAGCTAGAATATAATTTATTCTATTGTAAATATAACAGACATGTGCTTTCCTAGGGCTTATCTGAGGGAAGCAGAAAGAATTCTTGGAGGAAGTAAGATTTTGACAGGGCCTTTAAGAGAAACTGTAGAAAAGGGGCAAAGCATGCAGGCAGAGAAGCACAAAATGTACTTGGCATTCAATAAAGGGTTGGTTTTGCTGGAGCGTATATTTAATCTAGGAGATTGGAGAGAGATAAGATCGGAATAGTAAACTGGGAAAATGCATGCAAGGAATTTAATGTCAGTCAAGCAGTTGTAACTTCTTTCTAGTGAAAGCCATTCAAGTTTTTGAATAGAACAACATCATAAAATTCTTTTTGTTTTTTAGTACTAAGACACACTTTTTGCTCCTTCTCTTATACTTTTTTTTTAAAAAAACATACCTTTAATTATGGTTACTTGTGTATAAATAGCTGTCTTCTCTGTCTGGATTATAAACTCTGTAAACAGAAATCACCTTGCATGCCAGAGAACCTACCCCAAAGTGTGTCTGGTTTGTTGGAGAATAACAAGAATGGTGATTTTATAATAGTTGGCAGAGGATCTGACTACAAGAGAAACAGTGAGGGAAGTTTCTAATTCTTTTCTGAACTTGAACTAGAGTTGTAGCCATTTCAGTAAAGAGTAATAAATGCTATAGATGTAGAGTAGTCAGTCCCTGGATGTGTGTGGCAAGAGAGGATTCCAGAATGGAGAGCTTGGACAAAATGGCAGTATCACCACAGTGTGGCATTTTTCCTCTGTGAAAGGCAATTTGCATTAATAATGACATACCCCAGGTATAACAATAATTGGAAAAATAATGACATATTCCTGGTGCTAAAAGAGTTCTTGGTGCCAGCTGCTATTCAGTAACTAGTCATGTAATGAATGAATGCATGAGCAAATGCCAATTTCATTTTTCAATATTCTCTTCCTTTCATGACTGATCAATTCTTCAATGAGGCATATGTCATGACTTATTTACATTATTGTAAACCCAAATTCAAATAACTAATATAAACATTTCTTCCTTTTTACATAAATAAAGCATAAATATTTCTTTTTCCTTATGGAGCTAAACTCCTGCAGGGCATTTAATTCCAAGAAGGAGGATGGTAGTATATATATTTTTTTTCCTGAAGACCTAAGTCCAAGCTGGCTGACCAGTACACATTATTTATTCATTCTGGCTTTAGTCTGTTTGTCTCAAACAAACAAAAACTCACATGTTTTTAAAGGTATCTTTTTTTAAAGATTTTATTTACTTATTTTCAGAGAGAGGGGAAGGGAGGGAGAAAGAGAGGGAGAGAAACAGCAATGTATGGTTGCCTTTCACATGGCTCTCACTGGGGACCTGGCCTCCAACCCAGGCATGTGCCCTGGCTGGGAATCGAACCGGAACCCTTTGGTTCCCAGCCTGTGCTCAATCCACTGAGCTACACCAGCCAGGGCTTTTAAAGGTATCTTTACTTTACCAGTAAACTAATCTACCTGAGTTGCTACTCACACTAAAGAAACCTGAGGGACAAAGTCTACTTTTATGGAAAAGTGTGACCTGTACCCACCGAAAGGGTGAAGCAACTGACAAAGAGACTTAAAGAGAATGTTGGTGACGGGCAGGTCTTCATGTTTAACAGAGGAGAGGGGCATGCAGGAGACATCAGAGAATGGCCAGGTGATAGAGACAGTGACACAAAGTCCCGACTGCTCCTCAGCTAACACAGGCAACCCATTGAACAAGAAGGTGAGACCCAGCTGTACCTTTAACATCCACCCACTCATTCTGGTTTAGAAAACTTTTATGTGCTAGGCCTTGGGAATTCAGAAGTGAATAAGACCTGACATCAAGTGTCTGTCAGTCTACTGGTGGGTAGCAGGCATGAAATAAAATTGGTACAGTGCATAATACTAGCAGCACATGCTGAGCAGGACACCCGTTGCAGAAATGTGTGTGGACTCTGCATCCTCGGCGAGGAGTGAGTACACTGAGAGCGTTTTAGCCTCACAAACATCTTCTGTCTTTGGCATCTAATTCTTCCCCTCTTCTAATCTGAGCTCTTTCTGAAAGCCAAAGTACTAGAGAGATATTCTAAATAGAGTCAATGATAAAATATCATATTTTATGTACAATGATTAAATCTCTGGGGCATTTTTAGATAATTGAACCCCCCCCCAAATTTGTATACCTAAAAATGCCATGACTGTTTACTTTCTGAGCCCTGTGGATTTTTGTATGTGTCTTTCTCATAAGTGAACAGACTAGTTTTGCAGGAAGCCACTCAGTTCTGAGGGCTCCAAACATCACGTTAGTGCACCACTCAAAAGCATGCCCAGGTGTGCCGGTTGTAGCCAGGAGTGAGGTTTTCAAGTACTGACTGTCGTCCTAGCTAGAGCTCTATCCTGGCCATCAAAAAACAGGAGTGGATTGTTTATTATGGCCATTCTGACCAGTGTTAGGTGATATCTCATTGTGGTTTTAATTTGCATCTCTCTGATGGCTAGCGATACTGAGCATCCTTTCATATGTCTCTGGACCTTCTATGTGTCCTCCTTGGAGAAGTGTCTGTTCAAGTCCTTTGCCCATTTTTTAACTGGGTTGCTTGTCTTCTTAGCATAGAGTCCTGTGAATTCTTTATATATTTTCAAGATGCTAAGTGAAATAAGCCAGGCGATGAAAGACAAATACCATATGATCTCACCATTAACAGGAACCTAATCAACAAAAGGAACAAGCAAGCAACATATAGCCAAAGACATTGAAATTGAGAACAGGCTGACAGTGATCAGAAGGGAAAGCGGAGGGGATAATGGGGGGAAAGGGTGAAGGGTTTCCAGGAACAATTATAAAGGACACATGGACAATAACAAGGGGAGGGTGAAAATGGGGGAGAGAGGACTGGGGTGGTAGGGAGGGGTCGGGGGGAAAGGCAGAAAACTATACTTGAATAACAATAAAAACAATTTAAAAAAATTAAAAAACAGGAGTGGAAAGGGAGAACAGGACAGAAACAGGTATGGCAGATACATCACTACCTTTGAATTCCACAATGCCTGCATAGATTTGGTATTGTTTCCACGATACTACAGACAGGAAAGCATCATGCAAGCAGTAAAGGAAGTTGAAGTGACACGGATTAAATCAGTGGCGGGGCAATATTGAAATGGAAAGCAGCGGAGCCTAAGGGAAAGTCTCTTCCCAGGACCTTGGCACCGCGTTGCCTCCAGGGTGGCAGTAAATCCATGTGAACAGACTGATTCGGCAATGAATCTGTGAAATCCGGTGATAAATAGACGGTCTGTTATCCATGTCATTGTCAGTCTTCCACATTCCCATATATTTGCCCAGAGGAAAACTGCTGAGCAGGCTTTACATTTTACAAAAATGGCATACATTTTTCATAGTAAAACCAACTGCCTATCCATGAATGCCTTGAGGGTTTCATGCCAATAATACACTTTTGTAGTCTAATGAAGAGTAATTTGTTCCTAGATTCTATATCAATGATTTAGATAAAGGTAGAAAAGAGGAAATACCTTGTTCAAGATTACATAGCCCCTAAGTGACAGAACCCACCAAATGTTAGATTCCAAAGTCTTTGCTGTTTCTATTGTGTTACACTTCCTCCTTCACTACAGCAAAAATTCTACAGTTTAAGCTCATCATCATAAATCATAGAACTGCTAATGGCAAATGAATTTGTATATAGTTTTGAATAGCCCTTTAATTTTCCTTCTTTAATAAGGATTCATTGTTTATACATGAAGGAAAGTTGTTTTGTTTTTGTTTTTTTTTTTTCATCCTGTTCTCATCCCCGACCTGAGTAGAGACCGCAAATTCAACGCTCATAGAGCACGTTCCAAAGGAAAATTCTGATCCCCAGAGCAGGTCATCCGCATTCAACAGCAGGTGGTAGAACGAGTGTTTTGTGTGCTTACTGATGAGTAGTCTGTGAAGCCAAAGGACGTGAGCTTCCTAGCACCCGGCTGGTCTCTGGAGTTCAGCCTGCTTGGATTCCTCCTCAAATCAAAGTCGGGCAATAAATCAAACAATTTTTGCCTTCAGGTTCTCACATAGCATTAAGGAAACTGAAGTAGTTTAATAACTGTATTTCTTTTTAAATGGCTTATGTTGTAAGCTTGTTCAGAAGGGCATCATTGAGCCACTCCCAGTGAGCGGCATCTAAGAAGCAAAGATGTGAGTGCTGGGCACACCTTTTCTCATGGACCAAAGCAGGTGGGGCAAGTCGGGACTTCAAACTCACAAATTTGCCCTGCCACCCCAGTAAGGCAGACTATGTGGAGAGCAATAGAAAGATGAGGTAAATCCCAGATTAATTTTTCTCTTGTTGTATCTAAAAGTGCCACAGAAATTTGTGTTAGAATGTGTAAAACAAAGTGAGGAATATATTAAAGTTTAAAGCAATCTGATTTGTTGTAAAGTGACGTTTTCTGCAATCCTTTAATTATTACATAACCATGTGATAGCACCTAATAAAAACAATGACTGTAATACTATTTTTGTTCAATGAGAAAATTTGTACTAAATTTGTGCATGTGCATTTCTTTGTATAAAGGTAACATTAATATGAACTATTACTCCATTAAAGAGGGACATTTTATTCAGGAATAGAACTGTATTATATATCTTTTTGCTTATGCATATTCCAACAAAAGTATTTGATGTTTTCCAGTTGTACTGCTGTATTTTTGAAAAAGTAATAGTTTTATTCAGCTATAAATATGTATGAATACAGTGATTCATTACTCTCTGAGAAACAGGAGTAGCTAGGCTAATTTTTACTTTCAGGTCCTTCGTCACATTTTTATTTTCTTACTAAAACATTGGTTGTTAGATGACAATTGTTTGTTAGCTGCTTGAGGAAAAAAGTGAAAGTATTTTAAATGAATTTATACTTTTATACCCTAAAATGAAGAGGTGAACAATTATAATTGTGCGGAGAAAATTCATTTTACTTGTTTCTTTCTCCCTTCCCTGGCCCACTCAGGCCTTCCTGGGCATGTAGGCACTAAAGGGAAGGCAGCTGACATGGAATGACGTAGGGCGTTTTCTGCACAGCAGCTTGAGAGAGAAGTCAGAATCTCACATACGTGTATTTATTGTTAATCATTCTTCAGTGAGGGTGAGGACAGACTCTTATTTGACCTCCTAGTATCCAATGGCATCAGTTTATGCAGATTGGCCAAGTCAAAGGTACAGGGGCAGCCAGTGACTCACGGAGGAGTTATCTCTCCATAACACCCAATGAGGGCCCCGCAAGGTTCATGGAAAGTCATCTGTGTTCAGAGTTCTATATTGAGTTTTTGTTTGTTTTCTTGTTTGTTCATTTGTTGTTCTCAGTTTATTTAAATGACAAAGTAGGCCCAGGGGTAAATAGAAGAGAATGACTTCTTCAGAGGCCAGGAAGCATGAAGAGGGATGGTGACAGAGAGCAAAGAGAATGACCCTCTAGCTGTGTGCTATTCAGTTTGACCTTTTATTCACGAGAGTCTACTTAGGTCTGGCTTATGTTCCTAAAGCAATACCTTGCAAAACAAATCACAATATAAAATGAGCTACACGGTAAATTTTAAGATAAGACAGACCATAGAAAGCGATGTGAACCAGGATAGTTGAAGCATTTTCCATGGAGGGGTGGCATTTAAACTAGGTTTTAAATAAAAGGGTTCAGTATGTATGAACCAGGCTCAAAAGGTAGGATTTTCATGTTGTATTTGGGAAGACTGAGAATGGTAAACAGTGAGTTGAAATTCTGAATATGGGAGTTGTTGAAGATGAGGTAGGAAAAGTAGATTGGGGTGACATTGAAGAGAACTTTGAATGTCAAGATGATATTTTCTTTTTTTAATTGAATTTATTGGGGTCACATTGGTTAATAAAATGATTTAGCTTTTAAGTGTACAATTCTATAATACATCATCTGTATATTGTATTGTGTGTTCACACTGCCAAAAGTCTAGTCTTCTTCCATCAGCATTTATTCCCATTTATCACCATTAATATACCACTGTTTTTTTATCCACTCATCTACTGATGGGCGCTTGGTCTGCCTCCAAATCTTGGCTATTGTAAATAACACTGCTATGAATATAGGGATGCGTATATACTTTCAAATTAGTGTCTCAAGTTTTTTCAGATATATTCCTAGAAGTGGGATTTCTGGGTAAAAAGGCAGTTCTATTTTTAATTTTTTAAGGAAACACCATGCTGCTTTCCATGGTGGCTACACCAATCTGCATTCCCACCAACAGAGTACAAGGGTTCCTTTTTCTCTGCATCCTCTCCAGCACTTGTTTGTGGATTTACTGATGACAGCCATTCTGTGGGGTGTGAGATGATATGTATGCAAAGGAAAATGCTGAAATTTGAAGAAATCACAAATGCACTGCCTTGAAAATATTACCTTTGTAATGGGTAGTCTATATCCAAAGCAGAAGATGTTATATGTGTAATGAGGGACCCAGCCAGCCAGCTAATACTGGAATGCTAACTGTAAAAATGGAGGAGCGTCAACCAAAGTGTCAAAGAAACGTAGAAATACAGTTGTTCACAAATGGAGGACTGGCGTTACAATCTCACCATTTGGAGCTCAGTCCCCAGTCCAGGGGCTGACTCACTTGCCCCTTGTTCTTGGAAAAGTGTTTAAACTCCCTAAGCAGTTTGTTTATCTGTAAAACAAAATAACATGCACATCACAGTTTTGTGTGTGTGTTAAACAAAGTACCATGTAAATAATATACTATGGCCTCTGATCATAATTATTTACTGTGTGTTGTCTGTTTTTCTCTAGAATGTAAGAAAATCTGCAAGCACAGGAATTCTTGTCTGCTTTGCTCACTGACGAATAAGGTACCCAAACCTAGAATAATGTCAGGCACACAGCAGATTCTCAATAAATAATGAGTCGAACAAATTATCACTATGTTTTGACACTGGGAACTAGAAAAATAACAGGACTTTCATCAAAATAAGCTAGTTGAAAGAGAGAACTCTTTTCCAGCTCTTTCCAGATGTTTCCAGATAATGAAACATCGTTTTAGATCACTGTGAGCTGTTATTGAAGTATAGACCTTCCACCTAGCCCCAGACATTGCCTATGCATGCTATACCTGCTTAGCAGAAACACTCAGTGAATGTGCCATCATCACTAAAATAAAGGCCCAGGATGTAGGGGAGAACATGCTCACCAGCTCTCAGGACTCAGAAAGAAAAGCGCTTCCTCGATGTATGGGAAGAGTATTTGACAACGATAGGAACGCAGACAACAGGAACTCCAAGAGGGTTTCAATTCACAGAAGCTAGAAAGGAAGCTGACCTGTCTCTGAAGATTTCTTGGCCCTTATGTTACTCACAGTGTACAAAGAACTCTTCATTTCTTTTTTTTTTCTTTCTTTTTCTCTTTCTCTTTTCTTTTTGGCCTAAATATTACCTCAGGACTTCTTTTTGATATTTACAATATGCTTTTAAAATTAGTCAGTTATTCACTCTCCCATTTCTTTCTAAATTGTTTCATTTTATTTTTTAATTAATATTGGTTGACCATTTAGGACACATAGAATTTGTACTGAGCCAATAATAATTTATTGCTATTGAATTAAAATAGTGGAAGAGAGTTGAAAAGCAAGAATTTTTTATAAAGGCTAAAAATGATATGAAAAAATGAGCAAATTAAATATTTGAACAATGAGTGTTAATAGCAAATATCACTAGTGTGTTAAATAAGTAGGAAATAATTATATAAATGTCAGAAAGTAAAATTTATTATGTATCACATTATATAACTAAATAAGAGTAGCCATTTTATACAATCAATATGGGAGAACAAATCCAAAATATGAAATGATTTACTGAGGACAAATATTCACTTTGACATTATAGACACCACCTCAACATTTCTGAATGAAATAACAGGTTTTGTATGAGTCTTAGCATTGCATAATATTAACTGATTTAATATTTACTGTTATAGTTTCAGAGAACCACATACCTTATGGAGAGAATCAGGTTAAATTGGACATGTCAGAGGTGTAATGGCTGAAAAACAAGCTTTGGCAGTAAAAGATAAACATGGTCTAACATCCTGATAACTCACTGTCACGGCTACCTAGGAAAAAGATCACAGGTGTAGAAACAGAAGCCCCGGGGAGGCAGAGGATGGTAAAGATGAATCGTATCAAACGGTACCCTTCATGAAACACGACTGGGCTTCTCAGTGCTGCTCCCTGGATACCCTTGTCTTGCTTTCCTTCTCCGTTTGGAAGCTGATGCACGGCCAGTGCCATGTCTCTGCAGCTCAGTACTGGGGCAAGGCAGGCAAAGGCTCTTTTCCAAGCTGTCTGCTGTGCTTTCTGTGGTCTTTAACCCAAGAGAAGGCCATGGGACCAGAATAGTCGATTGCATTGCAGCAGAGAACAAATCACTTGAGCGGACAGGCACTGGGCAGGCTGAGCAAAGCTCAGTTCCATCACAGCCTTCTCTGTTCCTACCCTGCGCCCCCTCTAATAGGGTGTGCAAGTTTGAGAGGGAGGTTGGACGGTGCAGAGGCCGCGCTCAGGGCTGCCTGGCTGAAACCACTCGGTTGCAGGGAGATTGTATGTCCTTGTGGATTTCTTTGAATTAGGCTTTGTATACTTTATGTTATTGTACTTTATGTTATCTCCTATAAATCTAACACAATACCTTTCCCCAGAGCCAAGTATGCTTGATTTTTAGATTTACCATGTAGAAACTTTCTTGTTTAGGCATTGATGTACCTTCATAAGAAAGGCATATATATGTTTTCCATAACACAAATTATGGGATGATGAAGCTGATGCTCACACAAGAGCCCTATGTGAAATTAAGGCTATTCTTAATGTCTGATTTTAAGTACAATGTGTTCTATATAATATAGTCACCCCCAAATATTTCTATAGATGTAGAACAAAGTTACCAGTTTTAAAATGCCCTAGACTGAATGTTTAAACCTTGACCAAATAGAATGTCTTTTATTTTTAAGCCCCAGAGTCTGTTACATAAATCTGAAATATTTTCTATTTCTCTTGCTAATCAAAGAATAAGGAGTTGAGCTTCTACTTCATTAAAGACTGTTGTGCACATAGAAAGGGATATAGAAATACCTGTCATAATCTCTGCTTATAACAAATTTTCAATTGGGGTAAAGCCATAAGACGTGAAATAAAAGAAAATACTATAAGATATTTGGGGTTCTAGGTAAGTTCTAGGTTTTAAAACAGGAAGTACCTTAGAGATAACATTATTCAACATCCTGTCTTACTAGAGATGGAAGTTAGTCTGGAGAAGTTATCTCTGCATGAATCTGAAAGCCTACTCAAACCAACACACTATCCTAACTCCAAGCTGGAGTCTCTATTGCAACCTCACAATTACACATAACGGTGAGGTGTCAGATGAATTGGTTTCCTGTGGTTGGCCACAGACAGTGAACATGCACTTCCTTTGCTTGTGGAGAAGCTAAGGATGACAGGCAGCACCCGGCCAGGGTCTGCACTGGGAAGTAAGAGAAAGCTCCCAGCACTCACCTACCATGAGTCGTAGATAGGATAAGGAAGGGAAAAGCAAGTTAACATGTGGTGTCTGTCCACTGTGACCTGCTGCACTGATTGGCATCAATAATATGTACATAGCAGTTACTAGTTGTGGAGTGAAAGAATCGATGATTGCCTTTATTTCTTGCAACAATCCTGCAAGGTATGATTATTCCTAGCGTCAAGGACATTGAGGCTATTCACTCAGTCAGTAAATGCTCCTTCCTAGCCTGTCGAGTACCAGGTCTTGGATTAGATATGGCAGTACAGAGAGGGCCCCCAGTTCCATCTCGATTAGAAAGTAGACGTATTGGAGATTGAACTTCAGGGATTGTATGTACACTCTGCCTCTGAGCTTTATTCTTATGAATGCAGAAAAGGTATGTAACATTTTCAAAATTGCAGGGCTTAAAAATAAAAAAAATCAGTTAGCTTTCCAAGTGAGAGCTTTAAAAAAAAACTTTAAAATTCCTATTCTTTGCATTATAACTCACAACCCACTGTGTGAGAGGGCCTCAGAGATGATGGTGTCGTCTGAGTGGAACCAGTTTGGGTTAGAAAATACCATTGAGAAGAACATGAGTCAATGGGGATAGGAGCACACAGCACCGAGGACACCCAGCACACACCCTCTGTTCAGAACAATGACACCAAGACAGCTGTTTAAGTGGACACACACCCAAGTACTTTGAGTGAGGGATTTGCACTCAGAGAGACGAGGTTGGAAAATGAGAAGCATCTGGGAGAGGAATGGGTAGTCTTTTAGCAGATCAAAAAGAGTTAAAGAAAAATGAACCAAAGGTACCAAAGACAGATTTTTCTTTACTACAGAACTCATATAAGAATTCACTCTCCTCTCCCCTGTCTCATATACACCCTGACATGCATGCCAGGACCCAGCGGTTCACAATTCTTCCTTTGCTGCCCCTCCTACCTCCAATCCCCAGTAAACCATGCAAACCCATCCAGAGATCTCTTTGAAATCCTGGGGACACGATGGAGGTAGGAGGATGTATCTAAGGTCAAAAATCGTGGGCCTTTTTCTGGGCTTGGTGTAGATTTGGGCTCATGCTGAGGTGCCCAGAGATTCCTCTTCTGGGTCAGGGCCTTCCCTTGTGAGTTGGAGAGTTGGGCATGAATATGCAGTGTGGTAAGTAAGAAGTACATATCATGGAATATGTTGTCTCAGGTTTAACTCTGTGGGTTTTCAGCCTGTCTGCTGGAGTTTACCAAGTTTAAGTGAAGCAGCCTTAAAAAAAAATAGAGGCATGTAAACTTGTGCTGGTTATGTAAATGCAAGAATCTCAATCTTCATGTCTGAAAGAACGACCATGAAAAAGTAGAATTGTCTGAAAGCAGACACGCTGAAGAGTAGAATTGTCTGTAAGCCTCTTACACATGAGGACTTCAAGGCTGGCCTATAACGTTGGAATATATATCTACCTGTACTGAAGTGGAAAAGAATGAAGGGCTTGTGACTTTTATGTTCCCTTTTCCAGACTCCTAGAGCAGAGGGAAAGGCTACTCCCTCCCTCAGAATATGACAGCTCAGGGCTTCAAATGGATCAGTTGTTTCAAAGGATCTAATTTACTCCAAACACTCTCTGTGCCCTGAGAAAATGTGTCTCAAATATAAATTGTAAAAATCACAGAACCTTAAAGTATTGTCAACTGAGAGAGAATGTTAGAGACCAGCTAGTTCAGTGGTTTATTAACCTTTTGGCAGGAGAAGAGAATCTGGTATGATTTAGGAACTTGTTCTCTAAAAAAAAACCCAAAACTGAACATATGCATAACTAGGCAGTCTGCATACAATTTTAGGTAGCTCAGAGATTTCTTTAGTCCTGGTTACCAAAGGAAGAACTCCTGAGCTAGTGGAGCCCTCAGTTAAATCAGAAGTCTATTTTTCAGAGCACCAGTGCCTTCCCTAGGGTCACGTGCTAACTGGTGTTGGAGCAGGACAAGCACCACATGGCCCAATAATTACCCCATCTTTGATCAGAGTTTCCACCCAAGTGGCAGGAAGCCATGATCTGAGGGACTTAAAATTACCTAATCAAGTTAACCATCAAGGTGTGTCCTTGTTGTTACAATCATGGATTATGACCAACTGGAACCACTAATAACTTTTTAGATAAGTTCAACTTAAAAGCCATTTTTGATAAGGTTGTACTATTTCCATTTTATAAGTTGCATTTTAGGATCTGCTGTTCTCCTTGTATTTTTAAAGTTTTTGTTGCTATTGTGAAATATCAAGATAATATATCTCTTTAAACCGTGGTAGGAAAAAACGTTGAGACCACCCATGCTCATCCCAGGGATAGTTCTGAGCATCAGGTGTTCCGACTGCTCCATTATTGCTTTAAAGTAATAATAGTAATTGCTCTAAAGTAGAGTCTAGAATAAGCAGGTTTTAAAAGATCTGAATCAGTATTACTCCTATTGAAATTCACAGGAGGGTAATCTAAAGTAGGTGTTAGGTTTTCTGATGAGGTAGGCACGCTTGTCTTAACACACAGGTTTAAAGAATGACTTTCCTAAGACTGTAGGCAACTGGAGGTTATAAAGTTCTACATCAAGCAATAATGGAGACTATAAATACAGTAATATGGGGCCATTATCTCTTTATTTTAACAACATTCATGGGCAGAAAAAAAGTCCCATAGTTCTGAGTTCTGTGGTCTTTGCCTGACTTCACCTCTCTCTTGATCACACCTTTCTCCTTGTGTCCTTCTCATGATGGATGCTGCTGCATTAGAACAAAGGAAAAGGCAAGGAGGAGAATCATTGCTTTTTTAGAGATAGAATAAATCAGGAAGATGATAAACTTACACTGAAATTGATTAGGACATTTGAGGAGGTATACCTAATAGATTTGCCAGAAAGTAGGTGTCCCTTCTACCTTCCGATAAACCAAAGAGATTAATTAACTAAAAACAAATTCTGTAAATAGGGCTTAAAAAAGAATTACCCTGAGACTTCATGTAGTATTCGTGCGATTCGATGAATAGTTCAGAAGAGATCTTATGGCTACATTAGATATTCAAGGTCAAAGTCACGTCTCTTAAGTTATTTTTGTACTTTCAATATTCAGTATAGAGTCTGACAAATAATGTATGGTACATACATACACACATGGAGGTCTATCTGAGAAAGTCCTGCCATTGTTAATATAACGAGAATGGTTTGCACGACATCAATGTAACCTGGCAGCCAAGAACAGTGGGCTGGAATGCACATGCATGAACAATGACAACTTCACTGTACTAGTCAATGGGGGCACTAGACACCTTTGAGTGACCATGTGTACGGTGTGGCTGTTGCATTCAAAATGACTGAATGAACAGAGCAATGAATCTGTATCAAATTTTGTCTTAAGTTTGAACATTCCCCTGCAGAAACTATTTGGATAATTCAGAAGGCTTTCAGGGATGATGTAATGAGTGCAGCGCAAATAAAAGTGTAGCACAAATGCTTCAAAGATGGTCGAGAATCTGTTGAAAGTGATCCACATTCTGGAAAGCCTGCCGCAAGCAGAACACCTGACAATGTTGAATGTGTACGGGACGCAGTCGACAAAGACTGGCGACTGACAGTGTGAGAACTATAAGCTGATCTGGGGATACTGAAAACTACTGCGTCCAAGATTTTGATTCAGCATATTGGCATGAAATGTGTCATGGCAAAATTTGTTCTGTAGCTTCTGCTACCAGAGCAGAAGGAACATTGTGCTGCAGTTGCTAATGACTTGATTCAAACTGCTACCAATGAACCAGATTTCCTCAAGAAGGTCACAACTGGACATGAATCATGGATCTATGTCTATGAGCTGGAAACAAAGGCCCAGTCATCCCAATGGAAGTCACTTAGTTCTCCACACCACAAGAAGGTGCAGCAAAGTTGCAGGAAGATCAAGACCATGTTGACTGTGGTTTTTTGATTGGGAAGATGTTATCCATCAGAAGTATGCCTCCCTATGCCAAACAATTAATGAGTACTACCTCAGTGTTCCTCACCTGTTGATAGATGCAATACAATGAAAATGGCTGCAGCTGTGGGAAACTGGTGATTGGCAGCTTCACCACAACAATGCACCTGTTCATGCATCACATCTCATGCAGAATTTTTTGGTGAAACATCAAATCACTCAGGTGACTCAGCCCCCCCCTACAGTCCAGAGTTGATGCCCTGCAGCTTCTGGCTTTTTCCAAAATTAAAATCACCTTTGAAAGGGAAGAGATTTCAGATCATCGATGAGATTCAAGAAAATACGATGGGGCAGCTGATAGCAATTCCAACAAAGAATTTTGGGGAGTGTTTTGAACAGTGGAAGAAATACTGGGAGAACTGTGTGAGGTCCCAAGGTGCCTACTTTGAAGAGGACTGAAGCATCATTGTCCTATGTACAATGTTTCTTGTTTCTTGTATCTTCTTCAATAAATGTCTCTACTTTTCATAGTGCATGACTGGATACTTCCTGGACAGGTCTTGTGTGTATGTATGTATGTATTTATGTATGTGTGTATATAGCTTTGTTATATGTCTTCATATGTATAGCTATAGACATAGATTTGTGTTGAATTGGTGTTTTCCTATGTCAAATGGTGTTTGAGAGGCGCTAAGAAAGCCCCACTGTCTAAATTATGTCTTCTGTGCAGTTGCCTCAGGATCTGATACAACTGCTGTGGATTCATTTTTAAGTTTTGCTCCTTGCACTGGGAGTTTTTAAAACTAACTAAATTTCAACCAAAACTTCTTAAAATGTGTAGCGTAGTTTTGTCTTCTGACTGTTCAAGAGGCCATAGCTTTTCCCAAATTTATTGGACCCAGAATCTTTCTTCAAGAAACTTACTTTTTAACTCGTTTTGCACAGAACATCCAGTAGTGATAGATACTATGACTACTTCACCCTGTTGTGTTATGATTTGACTGCCATAGGTGAAGTCCAAGAGGGCCCTGCCGTGTGGAGAAAATACATGAGGTGATACCGGAAGTAGTTAGAGAAAAGGAAAGCAAAATATGAGGATAAACAGCACCGTTATGTAAAGGATGGGTCACTTCTCCAAAGCACGCTCTCCTGGGACGTACACCCATGTCCCTATGCCACAGTTGTTCCTAATAATGTTTACAACAAGGCGCATAAGTGGGTTTGAACATTATCAGAAAACAATGTGACTATTTTCCTGTTTCTGCACAGTCAGGGCCTTCTGGTCAAAAATTACTGGCTACCTGGCTGAAAGAATAAGTTTGTGGCAAGAGCCCAAAAATTCAAGACAGTTCAATACCTCAGAGAGTTGTACAGTTTCCCCACCCTTGCCTCTCTCAGCCATTCATTTACATTCCAAAGGGTTGTAAACACTTAAGGCCTTTTTTATTTTCTTCCTACAGAGGATTGGTTTACATTCAAGAGCAGTTTTTCTCCCTTCTTAAGTGGGAGAGGGGCAGCTGTCTAGCTCCTCTATAAACTGAGACTCATAACTTCAGGCCGCTCTGCTGGCTGAAAATCCTACATCTGCACACACAGCATCTGCCCTCCTCCTGTGGCTCTGTGGGGAACAAGGTCCTGGAAACAGTGTCGAGAGTACCGGGAAGTAAATCATCATTCTGCCTCTGATCCAGAAACCTTGTGGTTAGTGTTAGGATTAAATAAATAAATATAGACATTGTCAGTCATTATGTCTTCAAATAGGTTCTCTATCCCTTGCTCTCTCTTCTCTTTCTGGTACCTCTGTGATGCTGATGCTGTTATGCTTCACGTTGTCCCAAAGGCCCCTTAAACTATCCTCATTTTAAAAATTTTTTTCTTTTCTTTTTGGTGCTCTGGTTGGGTGTTTTTTGCTACCTTATCTTCCAAATTGCTGATTCAATCCTCTGTTTCATCTAACCTACTGTTTATTCCTTCCAATGTTTTCTTCACGTCAGATACTGTATTCTTCCTGATTGGGCTTTGTTATAGTTGCTATGTTCTTTTTCCTGCTGTTGACATCCTTACAATTATCAGTTTGAACTCTGTATCTGATGATTTGCTTGCCTCCATTTCATTTTGCTCTTCTTCTGGAGATTTCTCCTGCCCTTTCATTTGGGGCCTGCTTCTTTGTCTCCCCTTTTGGATGCCTGTTTGTGCTTGTTTCTATGAGTTAGATCTTGTTTGGCTCTGAGTCTTTCTAGGGTGGCCTTATGTTGTAGGTGTCCTGTGGAGTCTGTGGCATAGTCTCCTTGATTACCTGAGTTGGGTGCTCCAGAAATGTCCCTTGTCTGGGTCATGTGGACTATCCTTTTGTAATTGAGTCTTGAATGCTGCTGGCCCACTTGTGCATGGGGTCCATCCTCAGGTTGACTCACTGTGAGGTTTAAGCCAGGCCACAGAATGTGAGCTGCTGTGCAGGATGGACAATACTTGTATACAAAGTGAATGAGGGAAAGATTTTGACCTTGGTTAATAAGTTTATTCACTGTATATTTCCATGTAGCCCATTAATTACTACAATGAATTGTGCTAAATATGTAGTCAAATCCCTTGTCCAGTCAACCTATAGAATACTGAGTTTGGAACCATATGTCTAGACACATAGAAACTGAAGCAAATGAATTTTGAAAATTTTAAATAATAAGATCTAGCTCTCTACAATTTTAAGATTCATAGGAGCTGAAGAACAGATGAATAATAAATTTGGATACTTGCTACAAGGCTATGATAATCAATGCCAAACTAGGGAACAACTTCAGCTAATGGAAAATATAAACAGAGGTTTTAATCGGACTAAAGGGACTCCTAGTGCCGTTAATAATGGATGTTGAAACACAAAATGCGTGTCCTCTAGCAACCCCTCTAAATAAAACGGTGAACCAAGAAGAATTTTTTGCTTCAAGTTAATCCATGTATGCACACTGCATTTGCCATTAAATTAATGACTTTTTACTTCTTGTTTATTACATCATGAAGCTCAGGGATCTACACACGTTTTTAATTATCACTTGAGCATTGTAATTCAATTGGATGTATGATTAATTGTAAGACAAAGCCATTATTTCTTTCAAATAGTGAAATCATGAGCATGATGGGATTTTCTCTGGATAAATATGCTCAATTTATTATCACATTTATTCTGATTCTTTTTGAACTGGGTCTATTTTTTCATTCCGATTGTAAAAAAGCTATTGAGTGTTAACTAGAAATTTATCTTCAGACTTCAGAATTAGAAACCTACTCTTCCTGCTTTTCCTTCCGGGCCCTATTACCATTTCCTGCTTTCACTGTATTTATATTTTTAAATAATTCCATCTATAAAATTTCTAAGCTCTTCAGTCTTAGAGTTTATCTCTGACCAAATCTCTAAGACTTTTCATTTTTTTGCTTCTGCTCTAATGAATTTTGTTTTTTAAGTAAGGGTTCCTATTGAATAACGTCTCAACTTCCTGGAGCTGCAAATGGGTCAAAATTTGGGTCTGAATGTGGAAGGTGACTTTATCACTCAAAACATCTGGAGAGAAGTGATGTAAGAAGGTTGTTCATAGTCATCATATATAGCTGAGTCTAGAGACTGGACTCTTTTGGCATGATAATTGTGGCTTTGATTAAAATTTAAATCATGTAAATCTCTGAACAAAATATCTGGAGTGGCCTTTAAGCACTAATAATCTAACTGGGGAGCAAAATGAATCAGAGAGAAGATACCGTTCTGTGTCCCTGTAAATGCCTGAAAGTATGAGTCAAAGGTACGTGATGCATGTTGACAACTTTCTAAACCAAAATCCTCTGTTTACAATAATAGAACATAAATGCTAAAGCTGGTAAGATGTTTTCAAAGTGCAAACAACGAGGGGGGTTTTGGCAGACCACATTTGCAGGGGGTGATCTATAGATGAGGCAAGGGGCAGAGACAAAGAATTTGTTCATCTTCATGCACATTATAAACAACTATTGAGTTGACTGTCTCTTTCCACTGGGGAAGAAGTAGTGCATATATAAAACCTAAACAATGCAATTAATAAAGTAGAATATATTGACGCCCTTCCCACCAACGCAATGAATATTAACAAAATCTTCTGTAGTCCCATGGAACATTCCAAAACTACTTTACCATGTACTGGGTACAAAAAACCCCAAAAAACAACACTTCCATAAGTATTAAAAAAGACCATTATCTGGATTCAGTAGGATAAAACTTGAAATTAAAAACAAAGTATGAAGGGCATGATTAAAAAGTGTTCAGAGAAACATTCATAATCCTAAATGTTAATAAAGAAATAAAAATAATTAGGAAACTAAAAAATTAGTATAAAAAGAAAACAAAAATAAAAAATAAATATAAAGGCAGGAATTAATGAAATAAAAACATTCGAACCATTATTTAAATTAGTAAAAGAAAGGAAGAAGAACATAAATTCTTGAATAATAAATGCTGCAGGGAAAGTAATGAAAATATGGAAGAAATTCTAAGAATCATAAAATATTTTTTGTCACCTCTGTATAAATAAATGTAATTACCTGAATAAAAAGGAAATTTTCTAGGGAAATATGAATTACAAAAGTGACTTTGAAAAGGACAAGTCTAAACAGATGAATACCATAAAAGAAAAATTTAAAGTTACTAAAGAACAGCACAGAAAAGGAATAGTGTTCAAAAATTGTTTTTGAAAGGAAATAACAATGCCATAAATAATACATAATGTGTGTACTATAAATTGATAATACACATAGAACAAAAACTACCACAAATCATTGAAACAAGTTTTATAAATAAACTTTGAAGAAAAGAAGCCAACAGTGTGTTAGGAGAATGATATGCTGAGATGAAAAAATGGAAAGTTGATTCAACATTAGCAAATATATGAATTCATCATATTCATAGAAAAAAATAAAATTTAAGTAGTTTACTTAAATGCTAAACGTGTATATAATAAAATTTGTCATTATTCTTGATAGAAACTTTTGAAAAGCAGAATAAATGGGCACTTACCTAGCATAATAAAATATATGTGAAAGATAGCAACTCTCTCCCTGGAAGCAAGAGCATGACAAAGATACCTATTATGGCCACTGTGTATTTGTTCTGGAGAAACTATGCCACAAAAGGTAAGAGAAAGAAATTGAAGATATAGGAACTCAAAAGAAAGAGTTAAATTTATCATTATTTTTGCAAAAATTTAATGTAAAATGTGCAAGGTCAATAGGAAGAAGGCAAAAATTCGATTAATAAGAAAGGAAGACTTAACAGATGGAAACCTATATTATGTCCTGAAATTTAGAAATAAAAACCTCAACATTACAAAAATTTTGGTATTAAACAACCTGATAGCAAAAGTATCAAGAGAAGTTGAGGAGAACACTACAAAAAAAATACATTATGAAACCATAAAAGTCAACTTAGTGTGATACTGTCCTATAGTGTGGTAGCCAAATTAAAATGAAAAGAAAAATACAGAAATAGTTCTAGATATACATACATATTTATTTGACAAATATGACTTTTCATACTAGAAGATTAAAGGGGTTCCAAAAAGAATAAGTATTGTTAAGATTAGAAATCTAGAAAAATATATTGGATTTATGCCTCACATTTTAAAATTACTTCTAAATGAATTACAAATTTAAATAATTTTTACAGCAACCAACAATATTTTTAAAAATTATTGGAAAACATTTTCATAAACTCAGAGTTAAGGACATTGTAAGTATGATACAAAAATCCAGGAGTATGAAAAAAAGCATCAATAACTTAAGTTAAAATAGTGACTTACTATGCAAAAAGGTAAAATTTTGCACAGCCAAGTTCACTATAATAAAGATAACTTAAAAAACTCACAAATATATTTGCAATTCCCATCACAAAAGTCTAATATAAAAAGGTGTTTGATATTACACACAATAAGAAAAATACAATAAAACTGAGATAGCTCCCTCTTATCAGATTGGTAGAGATTGAAAAACTTGGTAATCCGTGTTTAGGAAAGGAGGGGACAACATCCCTCTGACTCAGCCTCCATGGAGGGCCATCCCACAGGATGTTTCTAAACTCCAAGTCCACACAGGACCATTACCCAACAATTCCACTTTAAGGACTCTATCACGCATGTGCCCTAACATTCACAAAGTGATACAAATAAAGTTGATTCTTTGCAACAGTGTTTCTAACAGAAAATAATTGCAACAACTCAAACATTCCTTAATAGGGAACTGGACAAACAAATTGTAGTACATGCACAATGGAATTGTGGGACACACAACAGAACACTACAAAGTAATACAATGTAGGAACAGAAAAAGTTAGGAAAAATGGTAGGAATGGGAATGATACATAAATGAAAATTTAGGGAGATTTGATAAAGCGGGCATGAGTTAGGAGGCTGACGTGAATTCTTCTAGAATTGGGTGTGTCTTGCTTTTTCTCAATGTGAAAAACACATTTAAATATTTAATGGATTCCTGTTGTGTGTTTTTTTCACTACAAACTTTTGTTTGCCCAGCTTCTCTTCCTACCCCAGTGATAAGACAAACGGCACAAAGATTTAACACACAAAGGAAGGAAAACAAAAGAAACCTTTTTCGGCCTTAGTAGGTTTGTCAGTCTAGCACGGTTGCTGTCAAGATAAAAGCAGCAAACAATTCTTCTAGCTTCTGTCTGTGGGATCAGAGGTTAACTGAAAAGTCAAAAATTAAATAATACCTACACTATGTTTTCTTATATTTTTATAAAGAAGAAAAAAATATTTCCTGTTTTCCAACATATCATTATTTTTTTATACCAAAGCAATAGTGAATGCATGCCATTGAAATTTAGTTTTTCTAGCAAAGATGTATTATAAAAAATATATAGGTCTAATTTGTTTGCTAGTGAAAATGAAAGCTTGATAGCACACTTCAGCCATTAGAGAAGTTACAGGAGCAACTTGTGGAAAATTAAAAAAAAGAAAAAGAACAGTCAGCATCTGAGTCAAACGGCATTCTGTTAAATGGTAAAGGGAACCAGGACATTAGCTGAAAAGGTCTGAGAGTGAATGAGCACCTGCAGCTGTTCATAGAAAACCCAGTGGCCCAAATTGCAAATCAAAAATGGTATCAAAGTCTGTATGTTTCCTAGGGCTGCCATAACGAAGTACTGCAGACGAGGTGGCCTGTAACAAAGAACTTGTCTCATTGTTCTGAGGCCAGAAGTCAAACTGGCAGCCGGCAGGGCTGTGGCCCCTCTCAGTGCACGAGGGCAGGACCTGTGATGGACCCTGCCTCGTTTCTAGTGGTGTCAGGTGCCCCTTCACGTGTAGGTGGATGGTCGGTTTTTCACTGTGAGTCTCTCCACGTCATCTTTCCCCCGTACTTGTCTGCCTCTGTTCAAATTTCCTCCTTTTCATGAAGACAGCAGTTACATTGGATGAGGGCCCACCCTAATGACCTCATTTTAACTTGATAATTCTGTAAATACCCATTTTCCACATAGAGTCACACTCTACGATAGTGGGTGCTAGGATTTTAACATCATTCGGGGGAGCAATTCAACTCATAATAGTCTCCCTTCTGCCCCCCAGATTATGTCCTTTCCACATGTAAAATACATTCACTCCATCTCATCATCCTGAAAAGTCTTCATCATTCCATTATCAACTCTCATCTAACTTAACAACATCATCAACTCTAAGTCCTAAATATCATCATCTAAATCAGGGGTCCCCAAACCCCTACTGGTTCATCTGTGGCCAGTTAGGAACTGGGCTGCCAGGGAAACCTACTTGAGCTCTGCTTCCTGTCACCCTTCCCACCCCTGGCCCCCTGCCATGGAAAAACTGGTCCCTGGTGCCAAAAATGTCAGGGACCGCTGATTTGGGATCCAATTCATGTGGGTGAGAATCAGGATGTGATTCATTTTGAGGCAGATAGTTACATTTACTGGTAAAACTCATGAAGGACAAACACTCTGCCTTATAGGAGAACTAAATTCAAAGAACAAATCTATAAATTAGCAAAGTCTGTGTGGGTGAAAATATTTTTTAAGTGCTTCAATAGTGAAATCAAAGCAACCATTCCAACCATTTTCTGGCTTTCCAAAGGCATTTTTTAGTGATATCCACCTAGAAACAAGAAATTATCTGTATAGTAATCAATGAAAAAAAATTATCTATCTCAAACTCTTAGCAGTACTCATTGAACCCCTCTTCACACACCCTATCCAAGCCATTGCAAACTTACACCCAGTTGTCTTTAGGTTACTTGTAAGGGAAATCCCCTCTACCCTTTTTAAAAAGAGTATGTATGAATATCATGTATCACACTAGAGTTTGGTGGAATATAATTCAATAAGTATTTTTCTAAGATGTTATTCTTCCGTGAATGATATTTTTTTCAGTCATACATGCATTAGAACTAAAGAATTTTACTATCACACACGAGATCCCATGCCCAATTTATAAATGCTCTCACTGAAGCCGAAGTTGTTCTGTCAGTGAAGACGGATAATAAAGAGGGGTACGCTCTGGGTCCCTGAGTTGCCTTCACATCAGGGAGAGACAGTAGACAGTAAGTAGCATGATAACGTCACAGATGCAGGGAGGAGTTCAAAGGGGGAGACCCGATACAAAGGGACAATGGGCAGACCATCTGTAGCAACAAAACTCTGAGCACAAGTTTAGCCCAGAATGGTCAGGACCTGATCCTAGACTTGGACTCTCTTATTTTTTTAACCCTCACTCCCAACTCAGGACAAACAAAAGTCCAAAATGTTTCCCAAACCAATCATATAAGACATGCTCTTCTTAGTTTGCCCACCTCCACCTTCCCCACTGCCAGCAACTTTCAATCAGAGCACATCCTACCTCTTCCTTCTTTTCACTAAATCTTTCTTCTTCCTCTGCCTACCTTTGAATCTCTGCCAAATGCAAGTGCCGCGGCTGACTTCAGTGCTATAGCAGTCTCTGAACAAATAGCTTCTGCTCATTCTCATTTGGGCAGTCTTCATTTATTTTCACAGAACACTTAACCTCAAAAGCAGAGGCAAATGGCTCAGATGAAAACCCAGACCTGGGGTCCTTGACTCCTGAGGGCAGCAGAACGAGCTACCCAAGCTACCCCTGGCACACAGGGGAGCGGTGCTCTCTAAACAGCTCCATTGTATTCCTATTTTGCGCCCCATTGTAAAGCTAGAAAATCCTATTTGCCTCTGTTTTCAAGAAAGAACATAGTGAAAGAGCAACTAGAGACATTTTAAAGGTACAGAGGGTGCTAATTGGTATTCACTGGCCCATTTGCCGTTTGGAAGATGAAGAGCGATTATGGGTGAGGTCTGGCAGGCTAAACCCAGTTAGTGCTGAAAATCTCCATGCTCCACAGTAACTCCACAAATTTCAAAAGGCCCCCAGCAGCCAAAATGCCACCTTTCAGAATTACATCCTTAAGTGAATCCTACGCTTTTTAAAAAAGGTGCATGGCTTCTATTTAAACTAATCAGTCATGTATCATGTTTATGCATTACAGACTCTGAGCTCAATTCACAAGCAAACCTAACCTACACCTAGAAATACACTGTGAGGTAGAAAATGCCATGCTGATGGCATTTTATTAGGAGCTAAAAACAGGGTCACATAGCAAATTTCCATTTTATTGCACTCAAGTTCGTACATGAATTTTCCCATGGGAAGAAATTTATTACTTTAAGTGTGTCGAATCTTTTTTCAAGAGTCAAAAAAAAAAGTTATTAGTGACCCAGTAATTGATCACCACAAATCACTTCATAAGAATCGTTATACACTAAAGAGAATGAACTTAAAGTAAAATAGCTAAAACCATCCCAACAAAATATTTGGGTAAAAGATACATAGGAGGTTCTTTCTGCCTTGTAACCTCAAGGTGTGTATCTCTGCTTGTCTGCCTTCTTTTAACAGACCTTAATTTCCTTAAGAATAAAGACAGTGTCTTATCAGTGCTTAAGTATCCCAGTGTCTTGTTGCCAGAATAAAACACGGTAGGTGCTTAATATGTATGGAATAATGATAAATGAATTAATGAAATGGTTATTGTCTTCACTTCCCTCCCTTGGCACCGACTGTAATTTCTGGCAGCCTGTATCAGGAGTGCCTGAAAGGACAGAAGAGCAAGACTCTGGAATTTGGTCAAAGCTGAGGTTTTAGTCCAGGGAATATTCACTTTGAAACTTTGTAGTGAATAAACTACAAAGAGGTTAACTTTTGTCTCAAGTTTCTAGTTCATATAGTGAGAGTCAAACTCACAGTCGAGCAAGGCAGAGAGGGTGTTCCAAGTGAATTTCACCAACAGGCACTAAAGTGTTTAATTCCAATACAAATGAGGCAGGAAATGCTACACCATGGGAGAATTAAGAGATTGGCTTCAATTTGTGATGGAAATTCTGTGGTGATTACAAAGGAAAGATATAGGACATCGACCATCTCTGAAGATTTTTAAAGATCCCAAGCACACAGATTGTACATATTAAACCTATTAGTTGATACTCTTGCCTTGCTGATTGATGGGTTCAAGGTCTTTGGGAAAACATTGCTGGGTGTTAAGTACATTCACTCAGAGACTGTTTATGAACAGGTGTTTAAAAGCACCTTAGTGAGAAGACTGGGGGGTGATTCATGCACCAGGTAATATTTAGACACTAATAATAAAGCAGATCTCTTCTACTTCTGTGATGGTTTAGTTCTATGAGATGACAGAACAATTCTGAATTCGGCTCCACCATAAGTTAGGGCCACCGTGCACTTACTGAGCCTCATCTTCCTCCTCCTTCTAAAGGACAGAGTAAAACTAGCCTATTTCTAAAATATGTTCTTGCTCTAAAATTGTAATTTAAGAAATATAACTTTATAAAATAATAGAAAACATTGCTCCTTACATCTACATTTTCTTAATGCTGTGTCAGATAGCAGGGGCATCGTATTTAGTTCTAGGTCATATTGCTCCTTAATGGAAACCACAATTATAAATAACACGGTTCAACAATGATTTGTGATAGATTCTTGTTATTTCCTGCTCTTATACCAAAAACAGGTTATTTTTTAACAAGCTGAACTTTCCAGTCTCAGTTTCGTTTGGCTGTAGGATTAGAAACCCAATTTCAGCACTATTATTTTAGATTCAATAGTTAACTTCTCTAAATAATAAGAAGTCTTTGCCTAGAAGTTACTATTCTCGCTAAGTAATAAAAATATTACAAACATCTTACATGAAAAAATCCTCATTTAATTAAGACTTCTTTTGTATTCTAGATATGTCATCAAATGTTCTGTAAAATCAGATTTTTATTAAACAGATACTTTAAATATATAATAGTAGCTTTTATATGGAAGGACCTCCAATAATAAGTAAGAATCACCCTAAATTCTGACTACAGTGTAAAGATATGGGAATTTAAAGGAAAAAAGAGACCTGACTGCTTTGTGAATATTATCTTAAAGGCACAGAATCATAGAATTTTAAAGATGAAAGTCACTTTTGAAATTATATAGTCCCAAATCCTTCACAGAAGATAAAACGGAAGTTGCGGCTGCTTTACAGAACAATAGAGAAGAGGGGAGAGAACCTGGACTTCAGGGGAAGTGCGGGCCTCTGTGGGGCCTCAGTTCCTCAGCGGGCCTCTGCCCAGAGCTCCAGAAACCCCCGCTGTGTTGAAAGAGCTGAAGTCAACCAGGGTCTCAGGAACTAAACTAACTTTAGTTAAACAGGCTAAATCAACTTTTAAGACACTGATACCCAGAAGCAAAAGGCCAATATATTCATTTGACCTAAAGATGTTTAACTATGAAAGAAATAGGAAAATAACACTGGTTGATCTGTATCCATTTTAAAAATATGCCATAGACAGTGCTCATTGAGGATTAATACCACAGCAAAGGATCTTAGTGGCTGGTGTCATTGAACTACAGGAACATCTGTCTGTCCTAAAGGAAAATAACTTGAATCCACTGCAGGCTTTGCTCTAACTCTCCAACAAAACTATAAAGGTCACCAATCATCTCCACTTGGGTACATGCAATAGTCAGTTCTCAGTTCTTATTTTCTGGATGCAAATGACCGCTGATTACATCTCCTTCTCAAAATATTCTTTTCCAACAACATTTGCTTGGTTTCCTGAACTCACAGGCGGCCCCACCTCTTTCTCCATTGCTGTTTCCTCCTCTTGTCTCTGATCTCAACACTCTGGTCCCCAGGTTGGTCCTTGAATCTCTTCTCCCCAGTGTCTACATCCCTCTCGTAGGGCAGTGCTTCCCTAAGGGTGGTCCTCAGACTAGCAGCATAAACAAGACCTAATTCTTCATAAACGAAGATACACAAATGATCCGTTGCACATGAGATTCTGTGCATCATTCATTACAAGAACGGTGCAGGTTAAAACCGCAATGGGGAAACATGGCACACCTATTAGAAAAGCTAAAACTGTAAGGCGAGCACTCCTACTGTCTGTAAGGATTTGAAGCAACTGGAATTTCTCCTACACGGCCAGTAGGAAGGTAAATGGTACAGCCATTTCAGAAAACAGTTTGGCAGTTTCTTGAAAAGTTTAATGTACAACTTCTATATGTTTTTAGCCTTTTCACACCAAGGAAACGAAGAGTTTATGTCCACACAAGACTTAAATCTTTAACTCATCTCAGTAAAACCTACCTTGCCTGCATTATGTAAAACTGCATTTCCCCCGCTTCTGTGCAGTCTGTCTACTGCATGAATCTTACTTTATTTGACCTAGAAATGGTCTCCTTATAACATTAAAATGTATGTTTCCTGCCAAACTTTACAGGAATATAAACTTTAGGAGTATAGGGATTTTTTTTCTGTTTTATTTATTCCTATATCTCCAGAATCTAGAACAGTATCTGGCATAAATGCTGATATCTGTTGAATGAATAAATGTCTGTCAAGAAGTATCTGAGGAATCACTTATCCTGAACCTGATAGCAAAAAACTGACAATTTATTACTTTTTAGGCTCCCCATTTCTGTTTCTTTATTAAACTGTTGTGTGCAACATAACCGATCAGATTCTCGCTTTCTTTGTAATAATCCTACTCTAGGTATGATCTCTGGAGACAGCCTCTTAGTCATATTGATTGCTATCGAGGTGATAAGGCGGTAGTAACATTCATGATAATAGGTGACACTCATTAAGGGCTTACTCTGTATGAAACAGCATTAATGCTTTATAAACATTTTATCTTCTAATCCTTCCAAAAAACCCTATAAGGTAAGTGCCAGGCTTCTCAACATACCGCAGATGAGGAAGCTGAGGGACAGAGGGGCTAAATAACTTGTGCAATGTCAAACAGATAGTGGCTATGCCTAAACTATGAACGCAGGCCCATATTCTCCAAATAACTACTGAACCTGTTGGATTTCTACTTACATATAGTCACAGCAATTAGATGTTGTTTTTACACATTTAACTTTCATAAAGCAACCTAATTTCTAAGATCATGGAGGAGGAGATATGTTGAAGACTGTTACTGTATCCTTCAGTGGGACTAAATGCTCAGAGAGGTACATAAAGTCCCCATGGTCACACAGCTAACTGATGACCAGTCCAGGATTGGAGTCCTGTAGATCCTAAGAATATCTCCTACTTCCTTTCCCACAAGATCACAGTGAATATAAACCATAATTTGTCCGGCAAATTATAGGTTTGTGGCTATTTGCCAGATGACTACTTAACCACCTTTGGTGAAAGCCTTCTGAATCATTCTCAATTATTCCCGGGAATCCAGTGCAGTAAAAGCAGGAGAACAGAACCACACTTGGTTCACTACTGAGCGCCTTGAGAAAAGTGGGATAATTTAACAAGTCAGATTTAAATCTGAAATTCTCAGCAGTGGTTTTCTTCTTCCCTTACGTATCTAATTCTACTAGAAGGCTGAGAAAATATAAATGTCATTAGTATTTGTCATTTTAGAGAACTAGAATGGGCTTGAGGCAAATGAGAGGAATTCTGGTTACTGCCCTCAGTGAGGGGCTATGCCTAAAATCAGGCCAGCTGACTAACAAGAATACTTAGAAAAGCGAATAAATGGAGATAATAGGACAGAAAGGGAAGAGCCCATTTTCTTTTATCTTAACTAATCCAAGAATCTAGAAAAATTCAATTATCTCTAAAATGCTTACATTGTGACTTGTGAATTATAAGAACATTTCAATAGCTACTCTAGCCATTTGGCGTCATCTTTATACAGTGGATACTCTTCTAGTGTATTGCTAGAGGCAACAATATGAAATTCAGTTGAATTTAGTGAAACAAGGTTTTATTAGCTTTCAAGTCTATATATCAACTGTGCAAAGTATTGAAAGCCATACAAATGTGAGGAAAACTCAATTACCATTCCCAAAGAGACAATTAGCTAGTGTAGAAATAAAGGCGGACATTGGTAGAGTCACCATTATTATTATTATCATTATTATTTTGCGTCAGCAGTTAATGAGACAGTCAAGTAGATATTCATGTGACAGTTAAATGAGCACTCACACTCAGGAAAATTTCAAGATGTATATATAAATTAGGAAAGATCTGCCTAGATGTAATACTGGGGAAGGATGAGATAAATTAGTTACGGAGAACTCAACAGAGTCAAGAAGAGGAAGCAGAATGGAAAAGTGACTAGTTGTATTTTAAGGTTATGAAGGTAAAGCATAAGAAGAAAAATAAAAAGTAGGTTAAATGGTGCAGAATCAAGATGGGTTTAGGAGTGAATTAAAATAGTTGTTTATGTTCAGTCTACTGACATTAAATCTGGGAGAAGGCTGAATTACATTTAGGCATCAACTTTCAGGGAACCGTCAATGAATCTTAAAAATGGAAGATGAAATAAACTCTATAATCAAGAATTCCCTGAACTTTAAACCAAATAAAAGGAATGATTTTGCCCATACTGACTTGTTTAATTAAGAAAGACAAGGTGAGCGCGTTACACGTTTTTAAAAAGGCCTTAACATTAAGTTAGCAATGATGCAGGAACCACAATGGCGAGTACATGATTAGAATGAGTCAGGGCAGCAACAAATTAATTCATTTGTGTAGCAGAAGCAAGGAAAGGGATGTTTAGTTCTTAAAAGAATAAGTACAATAGTTTAAAACATATATCCCAGTTGTAGGTCATAATTGTGGTTGCTGTTTACATCTCTAAACTTAAAAGGGGAAATAGTCTTATTTGTACCATTTTGCTTACCGTTCCTCTTCTGCTCCTCAGTGTCAATCACAGAGGATTTGGGAACTGAAAGAGTTCTATACTCTTTAGATGCTCGGTTTTAACCAGCTGTCAAACGCAAAGGCTGAGTGGTGAGAATGGGGAAGGTGATTCGATCGCATTCAAGCGGCACAATCAATGAATCTACAAACAGTTGATTCTGTCAATTTCGTAAAAATTAAAAATAGAGTACATCTGAAGGTATTTTAAAGAGGCAAATAAAAGTGCAGTGATAATTTAAACAGAAAGACACTTCTAAGGAGAAGGCTTAAAAACTGTTTGAAAAGATTTCTATTGAAGTAGTACAATCTTCTGTGAAATCTTGCATGGTGTTTGCTTTGAATACATGCTCTCACAGCCTCTGAAAAGAATAACGAACAGCAAGAGTCATTTTAGTATTTCACCTGAGGGAAGAGACTTTTAAAAGTTGGACTTGACAGCCTCTTGTGATAGGATCTCATACTAGTCTCGGGTCTTCCACTACGGAATCAACCTAGTCTCCCCTCTGATCTTCTCCCAGGTTCTAGAATAAAACTGAAAATCTGACTCCCCTCCCTGTTCATCTTTGCCACCTTTGTAACCGTTTCTTCAGCTGCCTCCTCCTTTGTACTCCCAGAGTCACCGGCGTATCACAGCTTTGGACTTGATTCTCCCTCTATTGCAGTCTACTGAGTTTCTCTACCTCTTATCTTTAGCAGGTTTACTGTAGCACCACAGGTCAAGTTCACTGAATGAAGAGATAGAGTTTAAGGACAGGATCTTTAACAGGGACCAATACCTGTGACAGTGAAGGGGAGGAAGCAGATTTGGAGAGGAAGGAAAACTAGGATACAGCCCAATAAAGCCTCACCCAACCACACATAGCTTTCCACAGGGTCGGCTCTAGGAGCACCTGCGTGGGGTTTTACTCCCCAAGCCCCACCTCCTCCCTGGAGACCCATGGAAAACCCCCGCATAGTGGGGCAGGAAGGAGGCTCTTTGTGCTGACCAGACCTTGAAAAGGCCGGCAGCTTAAAACTAGGAAGACCACAGTCTCCACACCTAGGCAGCATTCTTGCCTGGCACATCAGCCACATTACTTCACTAAGGAGTATATTTTAAAACTTTGGTAGTTTCAAGAACATGAATTTTGGAGGCAGAAAGACAAGTATTTGGGGTCCCAAATCTTCCAGTTAGTAGATGAAAATTCCTGGGTGAAATATTTAATTTCTCCAAGACTCCTCCTAGTTGCATCTCAAAAAATGATCACACACACCTAGTTGGGTTGTTATGAGGACTTAATGAGACCAGGAAGGCAGATTTCTTAGAACAGTGCTAGAATATAGTAGGAATTAAATCAATGCCCCTGCCCTCCTTGGCTATAAAGATCGTTGTCTAGCCTCTTTTGTGCAAAATATTATAATCTCATCCCTGTCATGATATTGCGTTTTCCTGCCTCTTCTACAACTTCAGTGATGTTGTTCTCTATTACTTTTTGCCTCCAAGCTTTATTGAGCTACAATTGACATACAACATTGTATACATTTAAGGTATACAACATGATGATTTGATACACTTATGTAATTGTAAGATTGTCTACTTTTCACTTCTTAATTATTCATGTCTGTGTTTAAGTGTATTTTCAATTCTGCTGGCAGAAAGTCTCCATCTGAGGCCCAACTTCTTAAACTTTTACCAGTTCAATGATGCTAGTTACATATTGAAAATTCAAAAAACTTTATTCTTCATGATACCATTTGAAAATTAATAAGGACAGAGGAAATGCTGGAATGCCAGAAAAGCTGACATTTTCTTAAAATATATTTATGATAATAAATAATCAAGGAAACAAAGACAGGGACATAGAACATGAAACAATTGTTGCTTCAGAAAACTACAGTGTTCTCTTATCTAGAGTCAAGCCCAAGGAAATCTTCTTTATGCTTTAATTTTCTCTTCCTCCTGTCTGCTGATCTGCAAGATAAGCTGGCTTTCCAATAGCTAAATCAGATCATCAGCTGCCACATACTACTATTTAAAATAGTTGGTATTTTCTAGGCTGTAAATGATGCTCATAAATATGGTTAATGACTGTACAATCCATCTCCAATGAACTTCCTGTGTATAAATATTGTGATCTTTATATATTTTAATCTAAACATGCCTTTTCAATATTTCCTGTCTATTTGATGGTAACCAATTGTCTGCAGTTTTAGAACTATGTCCAACACATCAACTACTCTATATGAATGGACTTGACTTCCTGCACTCCAAGAGATTCCTGCTCCCCTCTGGGTCCTACGTCATCACACACTGGCTGTCGTATTCCAAAGGATGCCTTAGATGGTCTCTCAGACTCATTATGACTATACTCCCATTCTTGTTTCCCTGTATCCAGGCCAACCACTCTGTGTATCTGACTGTGTGTGACACTGGGGACCTCTCTGGCTCGTTGGTTCCATCCTTCAAAATCTATCCTGTTAAGAATCATCCAAATTAGGAAAATCACAGACAGGAATCTAGCTTAAGGATCCTAGCAGTTGCCTTTTCATTGGTGTTTTATGTGTCTTTTCCCCCCAACTTGAATTTCTCCTACACATTGCTGTTGGTTTGAACTTCAAGAATGGAATGTGTATTCATCCTAATGGAACTACTCAGGAATTCACAGTAGTTCCTTGTAGCCTATTGAATCTGGTAACATTACTTTTACTATTTTAAGCATCTCTAAAATCTGGCTCTGTTCTAATCATTTAATAAACTTGTGTTATTTCCCCCCATAAAATCCATCTTCTTTAGGATTTATTTTATGGCTTCTTTTTCAGGCTGCTCATTTTCTAACAGTCTCCCCAGCTCACCCCATAAATCATCCTTGGTCTTGTCCAAGGATTTACTCTGCTGTTTACCCTATTAAAATTCTCGTTCACCTTCTGTCTATTTATCAATTTCCTTCCAAGCCCGAGAACCCACTGCCAGTTCTTCCTCCCATGTGGTATTTCACTAATGGCTCAGCCCACATCATCTTTGTTCTTTTTTGTAGTAAGCATTCACTGACAATTATATCCTTTTACATACAATTGCCATGCTTTTATATGTTGTTATTATCAAGGGCTCTCCATCAGTAGTCATGTAAGTATAGCAGCATTTAATGTATGCATAGATAATATTTTATTTGTTTTATACATCCACTTTATCATCAACTAACATCTAAACATCTTATGGATAGCCAACATTTCTCACATTTCTCTTATCCTAAGAAGTATTTAGTAAAGACGTTATCATTAGCATTAAATATACAGAAGGCACTTAAACACTTGAGTCTGATGAGGTTTTCAGTATACCCCAAGATATTCACAAGCATTTTCGGTATAGTTAATTACATGATACCACTTACACGATGCTTTTAATCATGACATGAGGGAATACACTTCATTTAATTCTTTCTCTGACAATAAATGTGTATGTATAAGCATCACCTAAACAGTTTGCGCTGTTGGGAATTAGCATAAAATTTCCTGTTTGAAAGGGCCCTTATGTTCTAACCTTCACTGTGTATATAAGACAGTGGCTCTCAGACGTTAGCATGCATTTAGAATCACTCAGAAGCTTGATGTAGCACAGAATGCTGGGCCAACCTGGGAGTTTCTGATTCAGTGAGTCTGGGCCGGGGCGTGAGAACTCACGAGGCTGACAAGCTCACAAATGACACCACTGCCACCTCCGCTGCTGCTGGGACCGCACTTTGAGAGCCAGTGATCTAAGAAATGAGAAACCCAGGTACAGGACCACATTTTTTATCACTGAAGGGTGTCAAAAAGGAATTTGGGAAAAATGCCAACACAAAAATGCCACAAGTAGAAGAGATTTTTAAGAAAGAACAGTGCTGTCCTGTATTAAAATTCTACAACTATTAATTTGGGGACCTGTTTTCAGACTGTCCACCTACAACCAGCTGAAGGTCAGCTGTGACTAAGTCTATGTGTTGTTATAGTCAACATTTTAAAATAAATGAATGAATAGTTCTTATTATAATATATTCAAATAATTGTGGTTTGGGTTAAAATATTTTTTCAGCTTTACACATTTGATATATAGAGTGCTAGAAGAAAGCAAGTATTATTTACTTGGCCTCTGTTCCTAATTTAAATAGCAATATTTTCTTTTCTTTTTTTTGAATATAATTACTTTATTGTTGTTCAATTACAGTTATCTGCATCCTCTCCCCTCCTCCCTCCCCTCAATATATGTGTTCTATATGCACTTATTTCAGAACATGTATGTAAACACATATGTATATACATAAACACATTTTAAACATGCACACACACACATATTCACCAGTGCAATTGATAGAAGGAAGCGTAGTGTTTGGGTTAGGACTAGCCAGAGCTCTGGTCTCTGAGAGATCTGAACCTGAACTCTAGCATACTAGATATAAATGTTAAGTTATTTCACCTTTCTCAGCTTCCATTTCTTCACCAATAAAATGCAGATAATAATACCATCTTCAAAGTCTTACAAGAAATAGACAAGGTAATGTGCATAAGCTACTTACCAAGTGTTTAAAATATAAATGGTATCTGAAAAATGATTGCTATAATAATTAATTATATTAATTATATATTATAGTACATTATATTAATCTTATAATGTTAATGCCTGCATTATTATTATTAATAATAAACAGTACCTATAGAAGGTACTTAGTAAATGTTTAGTAAGTAGTGAATAGAATAATTCATCTTACAGAAACCTTAAAAATATACCACATGCATGGTATATTGATTCATGGTGATGGTTGTTTTTCATGTTTCTGTTCGTATTTATGTTTTATATGCACTTATATTTAGTCACACTTAGTATAATGCTTCTCCGCGTGGCAGGACTCAGTGAATGCTGACTAATTACCTGCAAGCAATTTGGAACATGAAACGAGCATTTTCTGCTGTGTTGTCTTTCAGCTCATTTTACACATTTGTGAAGTGTGTCATATTGTTACCCTCCGAGCATGTACATTTCCCAACTGGATCTCTTTGTTCTCCAGTCGGGCAGAAAGCAAAGTGCTAATCTGGTGGAGACAGGTGGGGGGACAGTCACCCAACACCACGAACCACCTACATCCTGATTCGTGGTTTCACAACTGTGTTTATTCCGCCACCTCACGCTTCCAGCTAACCAAGGGAAGACAGCACAGCTGAGTTTTTAAAGGTGCCGTCACTAGTAGCAGATGTCCGAAGGGCAGCACTGAGGGTCCCTTGAGATAATGACAAGATTGTGTTGGAATTACAGCTGGAATTACAACTTAATGATTCTTAGTAGTGGCTGGCTCCAAATTACTAATCAGTAATTTCAGTTCCTGGCCCTCACATCTTGGATTGTATTCTCCAATCAAATAAAAGAGAAGAACATTCTGAAACAGCAAAAATAGAAATAAAAAATTTATTTTTGGCCTTTCATGTGTAATGTCAGAGGGCTGGTCCTGCTAGGCACAGTAAATCTTCAATTCTGCTGTGAGCACAAAAGCCAGTCTAAATGATGATGGTAAGTCACTTATATGTCATTTGAATGGCACTGGACTACATGCCCAGTGTCAAAATGTGCAGCTACTCTGTGAGGCCTTTTAGTGGTTGGGAAAGCTCGAAATTGCAAGTGTGGGAATAAGTATGATAAGTCACAGACTCTAGGGATTAAGTATGGATCAAAGCCTTAACCTAAGAGTTGTACTGGATGAACTGGACATTAGGGTGGAATTACCATATGAATTAATTATCTGAATCTGTAGCACCAGCCAATTCCACAAACCCTCGGGATAGAAGAGCCACCCCTTCCAGCACTCACTGCTGGTACATACAGTTCTCAGGTGATTTGAGAACTATCTTGTCCCATAAGCTCTCCCTTCTTAATTTTTTACCTGAATTTTCACTGTGAAAATTATGAGTGTATCGGATGACATCGATTGGACATTGGTTCCCAGGAGAAGAGTTAAAAAGGCGTGCACTGCTCTCTTTTCCATTGTACCCTCTTTTTACAAGCATTCCCAGCCTGTACTTGCGATGGGAAGCCTAAATCAGAGCACAAGACTTTCCACTGTGCCTCCTTAAACTCAGATTCAGTTTTCTCCATGATCTAAATCAGTTCAGAAAGTTGGGGATCTGACTCATAGGACACAGACAAAGGTTTAGCCTTATCGAAGCCCTAGACACCTCTCCTCAGGTTATATTTGTCCAAAGATGCTGCTAACTGGGAAACGCAGTTACTCATCCTGACTGCCCTTCATGCTGAAAGCTCCCCGGATACGCTGGGTAAACTGCTTCACTGACATGTGCATGCAGTGTATCTAATACCACTTCCTCCTTCTTCTGACAACTTTGCCAGAAGATAAAATAAAGTTTGTCCCAGGACTTGCTATTGATGGGCCCATGCTGGCACCCACAGAGCACTTTTTCCATATAAAGTGCTCTGTAAGACCATTTATTCTGGAATGTTCCCTGGAAACAATGCCAAGTTTGCTATTCTGCAATTTGTAGCACTCACCTTTAAAAACATTTAGCAATACTATCTGTAAGTTCTTCAGTAAGGAGCTGAGATGTAATGTATCTGAATCAAGCGATTTGAACTCCTTGTTTAAAGGACAAGGAAAAGAGAGGCAGAATGCCAAAAGGAGTGGATGTGCTGGCATTAGAAAGCATGCCTGGCTAACATTTGCCCCGGGAATAGGACGAAATTATGCTGCAGAGGTTGCTGACAGACACTTCTACTCCTAGATCTAATTGTTCCTCCTGTGTCTCCTCTCCCTGCTTGAATTTCTCCTATATGTTGCTCTTGGTTTGAGCTTCAGATATAACCTTTTCATATTACTGCCCCATGCAAAAATATATAATGGCTCCTCATAGTCTACCACACTTGGCAAAAGCACATCTACCTATCAGAAGGGTCTCTGAAATATGGCTCAATCTTTAATACTAAATACTATTTCTTTTATTTCCCCCAGAAACTTCATCTGATTCAGGATGCTCACTTCTTACTATCTCTCCCAAATCCACTCCCAAGAACCCTCCATGATCATATCGATGAATTTGCTTCTGCCCTCCTCTACGACAGTTCCCTTCTACCATCTTTCTGTTTATTAATATTCTATCCATTCTTCAAATCCACTTTCCCCATGGTACCTTCCTGGAAGATTCCAAATCACTTTCCTCCTGAGATTTGACTGTACAAGGCATTTACTGATGGCTTATTATTCAATTAATATCTTTTTACATACCACATGACCATCTCATTATCTATATCAATAGTTATTTAATTATCACAACATTTAACTGGTGTGTTTCTGTATTTCTTATGTGCTTTATGAAGTATATTCTTATCAACCACATGATAACCAATTTGTGGGTAACCGACATGTTGTATATAACATATTTGTCTCACACTCAGTTGCACTGAGCACCGACCTACCTTGACTGTTATCACTAAATGTAGAGTAGGCACTCAATGTAAGCTTGGATGCTGGGCCACTGGGTTTTCAGTGCGTTTCTAGGTGGTCATGGATACTTTTGTACAATTATGTATTTGACAAAATTTCCCAGGCTCTGTATGTAATATGGGTGAATTGCTGACCCCAGAGGTCATCTGGAATCTTTGTTTTGCTCAAAGGAAGAACTTGCATAAGGCAACTCTTTAGATAGTTGAAATGAACAAACAAAAAGTATATCCTATGTATGCATGTGTGGTAACATGAATGTATTAACATTTCATTCAACTTCTGGGCAAGTAGGTCTTTGTGGACTTGAATGAATTCTATCAAAGTCCATCTGTCTCCAAATCCCTTGAACACTTTTGTGTCAAAAGCATATTTATAAGCAATGAATTGCATGGGGGTGGTTAAAAATGAGGCATCTTTATTTATACCTTAATAGATTGAAGACTGCATCATTCTCAGTTCTCCAAATTATTACTCATGTTCAAATGTGAATTTGTTCCTGCAGAGGGTCAAATAATACAAAAATAATCATTGACTTTAGTGGGCTTACACCTGTCTTTCTAGAAAAATGATGTTTTGATTATGGAACTTTGTACAAATACCATGCACCCTGTCATGGAAAGACTAAACATAACTACAAATCAGTCAAAAATTACATTGACATTTTAATCTCTTAATTCTGGAAGGAGAAACCTGCTGATGCTGTATGAAAATGATGAGTAAATTATCTAAGTCTCCAGTTTCCAGATCCTATATGCCTTGTTTTCTAATATAGGACTAAAATAACACTAAAGCCTTCTATGTCCAGGCACTAAGTGCTTTACAAACAGAATCTCACTTGGTCCTCACAATAATCCAATGGGAGAACTATTACCACGAGTGAGCTGGGACACCAGGAGGTTAACAACTTAAGGACCGCTCACAAGTTTTCTCGTGTTTTGCGCGCCATCTGTTATGGACCTTAGATGTCAACACACTGTCTTGTCCACATCGAATGAAGCGATCTCATTGGTGGAAACCGTGCAGGTCAATCTATGAAAAACTATATAATTGCACGAACCCATAAAGCATTGCAGTTACATTGTATTTTGATCATTCGAATAGTCTTCGTCTTCAAGTTTGCCCAAAAACGTGCAGTCCCTGGCGTATGTCTTAGAGATTTCTATGCAGTACGCAATGTGTTATAAGTAACTTGCTCAAAGTCCCGAAGCAGATAGTAGCAGGAGGCTGTGGTACACCCGAGGAGCCTGGCTCACTATGCTCTTCACCACTTCATTACACTGCACTGACGTACTGCTTTGATAGTTACCGTGCACATTGAAAAACCAATAACGACTGAAAGAGAAGCTCTCTTGCCAGGGAATAAGCCATCTTGATCTGTCCCAGGAAGGTATAGATAGCAGGCACTCCATATAAACTTGTCAAGATAAAATGATTCTATTTTCCTATATCATATTTTATAGATTCTAAGAAACATCATTTTTTAATTTGCATCATTTAAATTTTTACAGTTGATATCATTTTTAATGTAAACATTTCAATGTGCCTTAAAACTTACACCTCTTGCCAATTACTATCAGCAAAAGAACGATTGGAAGGTGGTTGCTGTCACCTGATCCCTTTTGGTAAGCTTAAGTAAGAATCTGCTTCAGAATTTGCAGGACAGTATTAGAGGCTCAGAAGAAAACCCCAGAGACGGAAGCCACATGTTTTGTTTTGTTGTTAGAAGTGCCACATCACTATACTCTTGTTAACCCAGAGGACTCAACTGCCTTGAGTCGAAAGCTATTTTCAGAAGAGTAAGAACCTAAATTGGTAGAACTTTCCAGGACATTTTAACCAATCTAGTTTCATTATGGTTTTTTTTTTTTTTTGGTTCATTCTATAATGTCAAAATCTAAGCGAACTTTTCCACCAAGTATGAAATGTAAATTCTCAGTGACATGAGCACGTTGTGCCCTGAATTAATGGTGGCACTTCCTTCTTTCTCAGCACGGTGTGAAGTCACAGTGCCTCATACCCACCGTGGGATATTGGGATCGATGGTGCGGGACAAAACATATTTAAAATATCACCACTCACATATTATTAACAAGATTTATCTATGGATTTTTCCACTATCGGGAGTGATTTGAACACCTACTTTTTTTTTTCTGTGCCCAAGAAACCACCCTTCTTGGGATCAATGGCTGCCCTTGTGCAAATATCCATTAACAGATGTATTTTTCCCAGTGAGAAGTATGGACTGCTTCTGATTTCCATGTTCTTAACTTAAAGAAACAACAATGGCATGTCTGATGGTGAGATAGGAATAAGTAATTCTAAAAAATCTGACCTCAGGCTGGGGGGCAGAAATGGCCAACAAAAGGTAAACATAGAAAGAAAACTACTATCCCCTTGATTTTTCTTTGTCCAGTATCAAAAGCTTTCATTTATGATACTCTCAAAACTTTCATGTAATGCAGAAGAATATCAAGAAAGACTTGGCTATCTACATAAGTATACCCATTTTATCCCCTACTGCTGACAATAAACATTTTTTTTTCAAAATTATGTTTTTGTTTTACATTTTTAAATAAAATTCAGTATGGAAATGATAATGGAATAAAATTTGTGACAAGTCTGTGCAATGCTATTAAGTTCCTTAGGGAACAAGGCGTTACCACGTCAAGGAAGAATATAATAAAGATGGTAGGTAATTATTACGTAGTCGACTCTTTCCTAATGCAGATCAGAAAATGAAGCATCCATAAAATGATATGGGCTAGTACTTTAATAATATGTTGATAATTTATTTCATGTAGGAGGCTTAAACATATCTATTTAAGGTTTAATGCCACTGAAATTTCTTGTCAATTTTTATTTCACCCTGGTATAAAAAATATATTTTGTTGTCAGAGTAAATGCTTCAGTTCATTTTGCTAAATTTGACCTTTCTCATCTTTAATTAGAAATGTTCTATATGATTTCAGAAATTATAATGTAGACTGAAAGGAGTTACACATTTTTGTAGTTATTTAGAGCCTTATGAAGTTATTTTACAACCTAATCACAGTAATAGATATTAGAGTGTTTTATATCTTTTATGTGTCTAATTCAGGTAGTAATTTACTAAATTTAGTAAGACACATAAGCATTTCCATGTAATATTTCTCATTAGGCTTTACTTCTTTTTCCTGGAAAAGAATGATCAAAACCAGCCACGCAAGTGCATTGCCTGAAGGAGAACTCCCATTTTCAGAGATGAAGCACTTTTTGAACAAGTGGGAAATGACTCACCCCTCACTGTTCCCTGGCTGCCAGGATTATGACCTAAGGAGGGCAAATTTGCAGGAGAATGGAGTGAACATCAGCATTGACCTTGTTCTTTTACTTAATTTTTTTCTTTCTCCCAGTCAACATTTGTATGAATTCTGTGCAAGGGTCACACCGGTACCTAAAGTGTCTTAATCCAGCAATATTTGCAGGTAACATAGTACACTCATATAAGACTTATAATGATAATTTTTAAAAAAGTGGATGCTGGAATGACTGCCGAACCTAACACTAGCCATTTTCTGCGACATTTAGCCAAATCCTGGGTATGTGATTACACAAACAGCTTTTCTTTTGTGAAGGTATGCTTCATTTGAGCTCCCTAAGAGTTCTGTCTGCTATCCGATTGGTGTGTCTCAGACAGACCCCAGGGTGGATTATATACCAGGAGAGATATTTCTAGATCACACACACAAAAAAGTGATTAACCTGTGTCTATTCAATAGAAACAATCGTAACCATATTTCATGTGAGGAAAAAATGGGATTTTCCGTGTACACCTACAAATTAAAAAAAAAAACAAACAACACTATTTCCAAAGACGTCCTAACATTCCCCTCATGGAAGGAATCACACAGATGTCAACCTGCATAAGCTCAATGGATGTTGTGTTTTAACTGAGGTCTCAGGAATTCCTCCTCCTATTGCTGGTGAGGAATCTTCAAAACCAGGTGTGGACAGGCAAGAGTCTGTGTCCAATGGCACTGCCGTTTCGAGGCTCTCACACCATGACTTTATTCTTCTCTACAGAGACAGCTGATCTGAGCTGAGGGGTTAGGGCACAGATGGGAAGAAAAATGCAACATTTCCGGCATTTTATGTTTTGTTATTTCAGTAAAGGTAAAAAAAAAACCACAACTGAAAAGCAAAAAAAGATTTGTGCAGTGTATAGAGAAGGCACTGTGACTGATGCAATGAATCAAAAGTGGTTTGTGAAGTTTCTTGGTACTATTGACATTTTGGCCAAATAGTCTTTTGCTGTGGACTGTCTTATGCATTGGAAGATGATTAGCAGCACCCCTGGCCTCTGCCCACGAGTATGCCAATAGTGGGAGACAGCCGACATCCTCAAAATATCAGAATCGATAAAGTTATTGGTGAAAATGAAAAATGTGTCTTTTATTTTATGGAAAAAACTAAATGGACTTTTTGGCCAACCCAATAAAAGCAAATCTAAGCTCAGTTGGCGATGTCTTTTCCCAGGTCCCCTGAGTCCTCACTCCCACCCTAACACCCCCCCCCCCATCACCTTGCTCAGAGGCGTGGCTTACTCAGTTCCTGGAACAGAGCAGCACTGTCCATCGAAATCTGTTGCTACCGGAGCCTCCAACTGAAAGGAAACTGTTCCCCCAGTGTCTGGAGGCCCCCTGTGGCAAATACTATCCCACTTTTTTTTATCAGGTCTTGATATTGCTGCTCTCAAATCATCTGAGGCACAGGGAAGGTTCACCCTTCACGGACTAGTACACCTGGCCTTTCACATCACCCTCATGGCCCTCATCGCAGTTTTAATGCCTGTCTCTCCCTGGGCGTGTGTCCGGTTGCCAGTGTCCGATCTATCTGGCCATTCACAGACGCTGAGCCATCACATTCACTAAACACGACAGGATACAAAACGGACAGGACATGTTGTTTTATCTCCTCCCAAATGCTAGTTAGTAGTCAAGTTTGATTATAGCTGCAATGCAATTTGTGACGCTGTTTTATCACAAACATGATCTCTTCAGTAAACATGCTGTCCACAACCGTATGCATTATTGAATTCTTCTTCTGACCGTCCCTCTCACTCCCCACAGCTCCACGCCACCGGGCTTTAAGCACTAAACAGCATAGTAAAAATTGATCCCTGAAAAGTTTAAGAACACACCAGGCATAACACTCCGTGAAGGGCTTAATGGACAGAGAGATTGATTTGCTGGCCTCACTAAATGCCTCTCTTTGCAGCAATCCGGGAGTCTATGATGGCTTTGTGGCCCATCAGGAATAACCGTAGTTATAATTTTATTAGTAGCTGGGGGACATGGTTATATTTCCTCCCATCTTCCTTTTCAGGCAACGCTGCTGTGGACTTTTTCTGCATCTGAATTTAGGCCAGGAGCTCAGAGCACCCCCTTGCCATTCTGCATTTGGGATGCACAACCATCTGCGAGGCATTATTTACCAAAAAAAAAAAAAAAAAAATCACTTCCTGTTCCTTCCATGCTTCCGTATCTCACCAGCTCTAGGCCTCCCAGGAACTTTTGTGTCACACCTTTCAATGCAAATACTTACTTTTATATTTTAGTATTTATTGCCCTCACCCAGGGACTATAACCTGGGGAGACAGAAACATTCTTACTTAAAGGGAACCCTTGCATGCCTGCACATTTTAAATTTGTGAATTTGGCATGTGCGTCTTCCTCACTGTTAAAGTCTCCTGTCCTTTTTCCCACCTGTGAGTTCTCCTCCTTCATTCCGGGGCTCTCCTGGTTGGATTCTGAACACGGGAAGGATGTACTTTAAACATCTCTCAGGCCCTGGGATTTTAAAAAGACACCCCAGCCTTATATTGGAGTGCAAGGAAATTTGGGGGAGAAAGATGTTTCCTGGTAGAGCAGAAACAAGCTATGTCTCCCCTGCAATGCGTGACTGCACCCCGTCTTGACGGTCAGGGCCGCCTGACTGTGGAGCTGCACTGAAACCGAGCTAGTTGTGTATGAGGGGAGTGAGACTTACTGGGGTCAGAGGCTCCTGAAAACAAGCCATGGCCTAAGTCGAACTTGTCATTAACATTAGTATTTTGGAAGGACTAGAACTTATTAAAAAACAAGACAACAGGCCCCAAATAGAGTTGCTTCTGCGAAGCCTCACATCACCAAACTGAGACTTAAACACACAGTTTTGGCTCTGCCAGGAGTGATGCTCGGGAAACGGCACAAAGACACAGACACTCAGACTTCTGCTTTTGCGTGAAGGAGTGCATTGTCTTTCATCTGTGACCTGGATTTTCATGTCATCTACCAACACCTGTGCAACGATGGCAGAGCAACTTATTCGCTTACAAGTAGGGTAATTTATGACCCTTCACAGTTGGCAGTTTGGGCGGTGAGGGTGAGATGCTGACCAAGACATGCCTTTCTAGAAGATAAAGAATGCAGACCTCATGGGCTGATTGACCAGGTTTCGTGGGAGTCCATGGGCATTGCTAGTGAGCATGGAGACCAAATGGTGTGGTTAACTAACTGGACAGTGCACGGCCCTTTCCCACGGTCCACTCATGACGGGGGTGATCACAGGCTGACGGGACCAGGAAGCAGGTTCAAAAGCAGCTGCCTATGTGGTATGTCATTGCTGGTCGGGCCCTCCACATTGTCTCGGGAGGGCTGGGACTCCACGGGGCAGGCCGAAGTTTCCTGGCCCTTTTGACAGTAGCTACAAGGTGTGTGTACACGGTGAGTGTGAAAGGACGGGAGTTTGGGACTACTATTTGGGGAGACTGAGCAGGTGGTCAGCATGTTGGCTGGTTCCTTGGGACTGGAGCTTGCAGAGGAAAGTCAGCAGCTGGAACCTCTTACAGCTTAAGCCCCCTGGGGCCTATCAAGCCAACTGCAGGTCCATTGGAAGACAACAGTATAAGGACTCGTAGGTTTGTTTGTTGTTTTTACTTTATTTCATTTACTTTTCCATGGATGCTGGCTGTGATAAGGAAGTGTTAATCCTCTCAGACAGATTTCTCTGAGACAGTAAGACTCCTGGGGAAATGAGGAAACCATAGACGACACATTGACTGGTGCTCTGGATCTTCCTGCCCCAGGTTGGGTGTACAATGCTGATAAAGGAGACCCCACTGGAGAGTGGGAAACTGACCCAAAGCAACTGAGATAAATTCTGCAGCCAGCCCCACCACCCTGGGGAAAGTTCCCTAGCCCTCACGCTAAAATGAGGCATGGGGTTAAGAGATGTTAGCCATGCAGTAGGGTCACAGGTGTTTCATATTAAGCAGACCCCTTTAAAGGTGCCGTTGTTGGCGCTAAGCATGAGTCAGCTGGCGGGTGCAACCCTCGTGGTCCTGGCAGCAAAGCAGTGTGCTTGTGCTGCTGAGTCAGGGGGTCTCCCAGACAAGGAAGAGGGTCTTATCACCCAATGCAGACTGCTGGGTGGGGTGAAAACTGTCCAAATTCATCTTTGCTGAACCAGAACTGCTGCCCCACTGCTCAAAAGTGAAGGTAAGTGTGGAGCTTTGTTTAATGGCCGAGTTTCTTTCGCTTTTGTCTCTTTTTTGTCTTTATCCCTCTCTGTCTCTTTCTGTCTCTCTGTCTCTCTTTCCATCTCTCTGTGTGTGTCTCTCTCTGTCTCTTTCTCTCTGTCTTTCTCCTTTGTCCTCCCTCCACCCCCTACCCTTCACTCTTCATCTGTGCTGACCTCAGTTATTTTAAGTAGAAAAAATGGTTAGAGGTAGAATTGAGGTCTTCCTGTGCCTAAGTGGGAAATCAAAGACTACCTCCACCCACCCGAGTACACTTTGGAGCTCTGAAAGGGAAGGAATTAAAACTTTTATGGATTTAGGGGCCTCAGGCAGTAACCTACACAGGACCATGAAAGGAAAAGGTGCCTGGGTTCAGCTAATTGGGCTTGGACGGAGTTCACAGCGGGGAAGAGGACCTAATGTGACCTTGTGTGCCTACTCTGTATCCTGTTAATGATTCTAGATTTGAATGCAGAGTGGAAATTGATGTGTGATAATTGTCCTTCCCTGTCCCATAGTGCCAGCGGCAATTCTCTAGATTGGGAAGAGCCACACGTCAAGAACGGCTAGTGGGACATAAAAATTGCACCCTCCCCACCTTGTACCTTTGGCTAATCTAATAGAAACAGGGTAGCACCTCAAAGAAATGAAAATTGCAGCTCCATTAAGGGTACGCAATAGCTCAGTACAACAACCTTACACAGCGGAAAAAGCTTACAGGAGCTAGAGGTTTGCAGTAGATTATTGCCAGTTGAGCTCAGCTGTCCCCCCGACAGTCTCAGCTGAGTTGTGGCAAACACTGTATGAGTACTTGAATCCATTACACAGATTGATAGCTCCTGGTGTGTCTTGTCCCCTCAATGTCCCGGCCAGGTTCACTGATGAGTTGGCTGAGCTGAAACCCACTGGCATAACTAGGCTGCTGGGACTATTTTATCTCAGCTGCGGCTTGTAAAAAAAAAATGGTGTGGTTCAGTTGGCCAGTGGACATAATTCAAGGCCATTCTCAAAGCTCTGGCCACAACAATTATAGGTGAACTTTGTGATCATTTTATGGGCTCTTTGGCTGTTCCTGATAGCTGTTTGGTATGCCACTTGGAAAACCATCTACTGGCAGATTAAATATAGCCCTTTTGGAGGTCAAGAACTGGGCAAATAGTTCATAGCTGCTAATGAAATTGTCTGGGTCACTCATGTAGACACAGTAAGGGCCTGTTCTCTGAGAACAAATAGGAATTAAGGACCAGATCGTTACCTTTGCTTCCTGGATCCATCATGACACCAGGTACCGATATAGATGGGGTGGGGGGTAAAGGCCTGTACCTCTGCTGCAGAGGGCGCTCACGCAGCCCGACTGCGGACTCCTCCAGAAGTTAGATAGTCTGTGTCAAGGCCAGGGGGTGCCGGTCTGATCCACTCCTGGCCGACTGAAGGCACTGAACTTTTAACCCCTCTCAGGACTGCGTATGGTGCTTCAGGACTGTTGATACATTTTCTGTTTACACTGTTGCTGTTCCAGTCTGTCCATCTGACTCCCGGGCTCTCTGTCGGGTTGACCAATGCCACTCAGCTGGTGTATGAACTGAAGGACAGGCTGGGCCCAGTGACCTCAAGCAATCCCTCCGAAACAGGGACTGATCGCATTACTCAAAGTGAACTGGAAACAGCTTTTACCAGCCAGCTGGGAGGCTGATCATCCTGCCGTATTTGGATTAATACATCCTGTTGTACCTGCTGCTCAGGCCAGGTGAAAAGGTCAATGCAAAAACGTAGGGAGAGGGCCATCTGGCCTTCGAAGGTATACCCTGGTGGTCAATGGGGTTTGCTGGGCTGGCTGCAGGCTGACTTGTTAGCTTACAAGTACGGTAAAATTTCAAATCTTTCAGTTCTTGATGATCAATCAACAAATTCAAATTATATGTTAGACCTATCCCTGTATTCAGGAGGAATCATCGATATCACATAGTAAAACTATAACCCGATTTCCCAGCTAGAGGGATAGGTGGGAGACCCAAAGTTCACCTCTTTAGCACGCAGTTAATTAGAAAGTATAAAGCTCAGACTGGCTGTGTCCTTGCAGAAAAATTTACTCTCAGAAAAGCCTGGGTCCTCAGAAAAATGGAATGGGCAGGGAGAGCCAGGAGTGGAAAGAGAGCGACTCTGAAGGGCCAGGCAGGCTGAGGCTCTGCAGCGGTCCTGTGGGGGCTCTTGGGGGACAGAGCGTGTGTGTTCCAAAAGTGCTGTGGCGGAAGCACACAGTGCCCTCCGGCCCTGGAGGCCATCGCTGGGGGAGGGAGTGAAGCCTGGCAGGTGGCAGGTGTCACTCAGGACCCAGGGAAGACAGTTGTCGGTTTTCCAACTCTCACACGCTCAGGAGGTCGTGTTTTAAACCCGTCTCTGCCTCTCGTTGTCTACTCTCGCCACACTAGCCTGTGCTGGTTTCCTCAAACATGCCCCACTTTTCCCTTGATAGGGGCCTTTGTGTGAGCTGTTTCTTCAGCCTGGAATATTCTTTCCCGTGATCCTGGCAAGGCCAGCTTCTTCCTGCATGCATTCAGTTCACTCAACAAACACTAGTGAGATCCCACATGTGCCTGCATTCCCCCCTACATTGTGAGAATAAAGCAATGATAGAAGAAAACCAAACCCAAAACAGGAAGTGTTTAATAAATACCCTGCCTTCCTAGAACTTACACACGAGTGGCACGTGTGAGGGCAGACTATGCACTATATAAATAAGTGAAACATGGTGTTTCAAACAACGAATTTGAAGTGAGAAAAATAATGGCAAGGGAGATAGTGAACAACAGGGTAACGGTGAGGAGTGAGGCCTGATGTAAAAGGAAAAACATTCTAACAGACCTGGCCAGCAACAGAAGACTATTTCTCCAGATAGTGGGTTTTCCAGCCCAGTCATCCGACAGAAACCAGATCAGGTGATCTCTTACCCGGGTTCACAATTGATCAATGCCAGGCATTCTGGTGGGTAGTTCTGTGTGTATGTATTAATGTAAAAATGAAAGGGTATGTTCTGTTACTGTTTTTGTACATAAATGATAAGAATACCATTATTTACCATTACACATAATCACATAGTCAAAGGCAAACAACGTGTGTGAGTGTGAGAATGTGTGGATGGGCCTGGGTGTAAGCACACACCATGGACTGAAACATTTTGCGTGTGATCTTTCTCATCACATTAGCATCCACACTAGCAATGCACAAAGAAGGGACAGGCAGATTCGGTGAAGGTGATTCTGCTGGTGATTCTCATAAAACATTTCACCAAGAAAAGGTAGATTTTTTTTCCTAAGATAAAAAGATTTTTCCGTGTTCTCTTTCATTTCCTATCATCACATTTTTGCTTTGAATATTGCAACTTCCTCCACATCTGCCCCAACCCAACCCATTCTCTACATGGTAGTCCCGGTGCTATTTCTATAAACGTGCCTCTGCGGGCGCTGCTCCCTGCTGATCACCCCCATCAGGGCCAGGTCCTTGGGTGGTTTTCAGGCTCCTTCGTGACAGGAACCCCACAGAGGTCTCCAGTCACATCTCTGGCCTCTCCTCCCACGCAGGACACGTCAACCATGTTGAATGAATCTCATCTCCTCAGACGTACCTGCAGTGTCCTCAGGTTTGAGTTTCTGCCAGCAGTTCTCCCCTTAGGGGGCGCTGTTTGCAGAATTCCTGCCATGTTTCAGGTGTTTGCCTAACCAGCACCTCTGCCCTTCTGGGGACTGGGTGTCCCTCCTGTGTACTCACACGGGCCCATGACTCTCTTTTTCATTGCCATCTGCTTTTCTGTCCCTTGTCATTTGTAAGCTCATTAAAAGCAGGGCCTGTTTTTGTCTTATTCTTTATTGTAGCCCCAATGCATGAACTAGGGGTAGGCTCAGGCAAAAGTTCACGGTAACTTTGCTGAACAAATAAATCCTCCCTCATTATAATAGATTTAGAATTGATTGCATTTTAATTATATATCTGCGTGTACAAGGTAGAATTGATACATACACAGGTGATCTTCATTTTGTTCTTTTTTGTTAGGGTGATTTACATGTTCAGAATGCTTTTAATTCATGAAGTTTCGTGGTCTCATTATGTTAATGGCCTTAATTAGGCATCTGTATGAAATCTTCTGTCAATAAACGTCTGAGCTGTCTCTTAAGACTGCATAATAAATCAAATGAGCCTACAATTAAAAGGCAAACACAGTGCCATCAAAGAAGCCTGGGTTTGGACGATAGGAAGCACTATTTTTGGAAGTGGTATTTTCCATCAGTTCCTGTGCAGAGACTTGGGATTGGCTGTCCTTGCTCCTGTGCTGACGTAGGGGACAGATCCATTTCACAGTAGGCTGCACACTGCAAAGGCCACGGAGACGCACACACTCTCCTCCTCTGAGCTGGTGACATGAGGTGCCTCGGTGGAAGCCATCGTGGCGGCTATGAGTGACACAGAAAACCCCAAAGGGGTTTGTGCCTAAGACTCGGAGATGATGTGGGTGGTGCTGGGCACGCTTGGGTGGTGGCATCAGCTCTGTTTCCTCCAAATGGCAGGAGCTTTATTAAACAAGCATATGGGAAACTAAGCCTGAGGGTAGGAATTCCTGGCAGCTGAGGCAACTGGGAGGCATTGTTTGCCAACCCCATCTGCTTGATTTTTCCTAATAATCTAACACCTGCCAATGAGACTCATCTCATTTCCCCGAATGGCTGAGAACTGTAGAAACACCAGCAGCTTCTTCCAAGCACCTCGCTCTCCTAAGGAGGGGCTGGCTTTCCAGCTTACCTGTTTGTTCTAAAACGATGGGGATGCTCTAGCTCTCCGTGACATCACCACGGCCACGAGGTCCTGCTTCCTGGAAGCCTCCAGCATTCCTGGCGCACTCTGCAGTAAGAGGCTGATGGAATCACAGCGTCTGAGAGAGACAAACCTCTCACCCAGTCGACAGGGAGTCTTGATAAAGACTTGCTCCTCTCCTCACCAGCTTTAAAATGTTATTCGGAGATAAGTACTCACCTGTCCCCTACAGGAAGGGCTGAATGCCTGTTTTCTAATGTAGAGTGATCACAACTCAGTTTAGTTCATGTCCAGTTTAGATGATTTAGATTTCATTTGTTAGTTTTGACCAAGTTCTTTCAATTTAGAATTTTCTCCCCAACACTGGTGGCTGGTTTTCAAAGGCTCACACAGCCGTGGTTTGCTACAGCCCTCGTCCCCCTGTGAGGGTGGCTGACACAGAGGGCAGAGGGGCCCAGGCCAGACAGTACGGGGAAGTTTGAAAGTATTCTCCTGGGAGTTACATACCCCTCCTGAATTATTATTATTTTTTAATAGAAAAGAGAGAAGAATATCTGTGAAATAATAATTGACCTGTTGTGACTACACTCCATTCATCTCTCCAAATGATAAATGGTGACTTGCCTCCACAAATACTAGGGCCTATGACTAAGGTTCAGCGGGCAAGCCTTGAGTCTTTGAAGAATGAGCAGGACGCTGTTGGTGGTAACCCTGGGAAGCAGGTTCCTAGCGATAGACGTCTCCTGGTTGGGTTGATCTTCGTTGTGTATTAAAATCCAAAACAGAAAACAGCTCTTAGGAGGTGAAGGCAACAAATTCTAATCTTTTGGAAATACATATCCCGAGAGAAAGAAGTGAGTGGTTAAAGTGAGAAAATATACAGCGGTGACTGATATCAATTCATTATACTAAGGATTTTATTGGCAATATAAAATCCTTAAATACAAATAATGTATTTTCTTGACAGTTTTTACAAGAATTTGACCCAGACACTTCAGGAAATATGCAATCTATTGGCAGAATTTCACACAAATCAAATCACCATCTAACTTGTTCATTGCCTTTCATATTTCTTGCATAGTATTATGGTCAAAGATTGGTTTTAATCCATTATTAGTCAGTACATTGATATTAATTTTATTATCCTATAATTAGTGTATATGATATTCTTAATAAAAACAATTTGCTTATTTTACTTGCTTTTGAAACCAGGTTGAAAAATAATCTCAGAATTTAATGCTACCTGATCTAAAATAATATTTAATTTCTAAGGTAATATATTTTTCTGAAAAAGATATCATTGATAGCCTAATTCTGGCCACAGAAAAATTATACATTAAGTCATAGAAGAATAAAATAAATTTTAAATTACATTATCTAAATATTTGGGGACTGCCACAGTTTTCAGTCTTAAGATGCAGAATAGTGAGGTGAATGAATAAAAAAGAAAAGACAAGAAATAAGAATGTATCACATTTTGATAGGCATTATAAAAGTAATATGAATACACATTGAAGAAAATCAGTAGGATACCCACCAAACTATCCACAAAGCTGACCTGGTGAAGTGGAGAGATAAACAGAGAGGACTTGACTCCCCACTCTAAGTTCCTCTGCTTTCACTGGACTTTACCTAAAAATATAATACTTTGCAAAGAGAAAGATAGCTAGGTAAACAGATACAGATTCTTTTCCTTGCAACAATTCCAGCCAATTTAGAAACAGATTCCACTAAACATTATCAACCACCTACTAGGTATATACCACCCCAGACCTTAGAAAAATATATTCAGGCATAATATTTCGGTTGTTAGTTTAGATTACGAGAAGAATTTGGCAAAACCATATTCAAACAATAAATAATGGTATAAAAACTGTTAAGTCTCTCTCACCGTCCTTCTCCTGTAAACTTCTACCCTGTGTCCCAAATATCATTCCCCTAGGCAAATACTTCAATCATTGCTTGTTGAATTACTACCATGTTTCTAAATGAGTTTTAAAAATTTTTCTATTTCTTAATTTGTCAACTTGAAATAACAGAATAACCTCCCCTCCTCCCAACTGTCTCTGCTCTTGTTTATCTGCTGACAAGATCCGGACGGCTTTGTCTTACTAAAATCCATTTTTAACAATTCTCTGCTGTTGATGGCAATTTTTTTTTGTTATGAAGCCTGTCTCAGATTGGTTTTTTTTGTTCGCATGGAACACACTTTCAACGCTTTCCTGAGAGGTGGGTGTGGAAAACACGTGTTTGGTCCACCATCTTGGCACTGACAGCTTCCACTTGTCTGCGATTTTGTTTTGACCTTTTTCTCTGAAGTGTCTCACCACTGGCACCTCCTTTAATCCTATGTCCTCCCTTAGTCCCCTGTCCCCTTGTCCACCATGTCCCCGTTCATCTTACCTTACACTGGCCTGGGCCTAAAGTTTTTGTTGTTGTCTACATTTTATTGAAAACACAAAGCAGCTTTAATTTTTCCCACTTTTACTCTTAACTAGTGAGCCTATTGGACTGATACAGGAGGTCCTCAAATAATGTCATTTCATTTTGTTATAATATTGATGAGAAAAACAACCCCCCTCTCCTAAAACTGTCTCCTGGCCCTGGGCTCTGTGGTATGGAGTCTGCATGTTTTCTCCATGTCTGCACAGGTTTTCTCCGGGTACTCGGGTTCCCGAAGACGTGTGTGTGAGGCGAATCAGTGTGTCTCCAGTGTCCCCGTCTGAGTGGGTGTGAGTGAGTGTGCCCTGTGATGGCAACCCTGCCCAGGGTGGGGGTCCAAACTGCACCCTGAGCTGAGGGACAGGCTCTGACCACCTGCAACCCTGAACTGGAATAGCAGATTAGAAAATAATTTTATTTTTATTTTATTGTTCAAGTGCAGTTGTCTGCCTTTTCCCCCCACCTCTCCCCGCAACCCCAGCCATCCCCACCTCCCTCCTGATTCCACACCCCCGCCTTGGTTTTGTCCATGTGTCCTTTATAGATGTTCCTGAAAACCCTTCCCTCTTTCCTCCCCATTATCCCCTCCCACCTCCCCTCCGGCTACTGTTACTTTGTTCTAATTTCAACATTTCTGGTTATATTTTGCTTGCTTGTTTGTTTTGTTGATTAGGTTCCATTTAAAGACAAATACCATTTGATCTCACCTTTAAGAAAATAACTTTTACTTGTTTTTATTGATCTTAAATATATTTATAGCTCATTTATTTCAATGTTTAATTGAAATTAGAACTACTCTGGGTCTTTATAGAAATACAGTGATGTTTCTGCAGCCAGAAATATGCTGTAGGAACTTAACTCTCATTTCTGTCAACAAGCTTGTGGTAAAACTCATGTCATTATACATCAGTTTGCTTAAAGCTGCAGTTTCCAAGAAGCTGTGGATCATATTCAGGACTTCACTACATAGCATCACGGTTCAATTAAGAAACCAATGACTTTTCAATTGAAATTTGGGACATTTGTGCAGGTCTTTGGACAAACTCCTTGAGTGTCTCAAAAGTTTTATTAGTTTTATAGAACACTCTCAAGAACACCATGGGGACTTTTATTGCCATTCCTGAATTCCGGAAGATCCACCAACAGGTCACGGAAATAGTAGATTCCTTGTGTAAGGATGCGCGATACTCCTTCCGTTCTTTACATCCCTGATCTCCCTATATCCCAATTTTTCTAGGGGATGCTGGTGCTCCAGGCTCCGAGCGGCTTTTGCCCGTTGGTGTAGGGAGCGTGGCAGGAGTCTGACACTGATGGAAACCTATGGAAGCTAAAGGTATGTCTGTTTCTTTAAACTGTTCCAGGAAGGTCTCACCCAACACCCAAGATATAAACTCTTGGCCCTACGGAGATTATGATTTCCAAAGCAGAGCTGGTGCTCACTTAAAACGTGCATTCAGATCAGGTACAAATAGAGATGAGAGTCAGAAGAAGTGAGCATCCGCACAAATTATTTTTTAAAAGCTGAAAAACAAACTTTATTAAGAAAAGCTGAGATTATACATATTTTGTGGACAAGAAAAGACTGGAGGGAATTTAATAATTCAAAAGAAATAATGTTTTCTTCCTTCCCACTTAGATCAAAGATAAAAAACTGGCTTAGAGAATGAAACATTTTGTTTAAATATTACAACATACTTTTTGATGTGTGGCTTTGGTGACCACTTTTAAACATATGGTGACTCTCCTCAGAACGTCTTTATAAATAGATAATAGGTTATGAGTTTGGCATCTAAAGGTCAATAATTAAACCTTTGGCAAGCTACTATTCCCAATGTTCCAATGTCTTTTCACTTTTTTGTGATAAATATACTATTTGATGACTTTTTTCTTTGAGAATTTGGTGTAATTTTTTTCGCTTGTGTCATAGAAGCCATTCACGGGCTCTCTGATATTTCTTCTCTTTATCAAATTGCTAGTCACTACTCATTAAATAATAGAAACTGGGATTCTTTTGATGGAGCATATTCTAATTTCAGGGTTTCTCTAGGACTGATATCCGATTTCCTCCATCCTTTCAGTGGTCAACGTGTAGCCTCTATTCAAGGTCCTGGTTTCTCATGTTGGAATGAAACAGTACATGGGCTTCCTGTGATCCCATGGGTCAGTGTTTCTAGATAAGCTGAAACAGTATACCATTACTCTCTTGCTAGAAGTATTGGGGAAAAAAGATAATTTTAGGAGTACTTTTCTAGGGTATATATGAAAATAAGTGAGACACAATATCCCAGCTCCAGCCCTAAGACGGAAGTATTTTATTAAAGTTAAGCTTATGTAGAGATCATATGACAGCGAATTAAAAAATATGAAGGTTTAATAATTTTCCAGTAGAATTAATGTAAACTCAGCAAGACAGAAACTTTTGAATGCCTCATTCTGTAGTCATTGTTCCGTATCTAACAACTCAAGTTGGAATGACTTGCATAAAGAATTTCTTTACTGTTTATTCCCAGATAATCACATTAGACTGTTTGTGGCCAGTTAGAGTCCCCTTTCTATATGAAAAGGGCACATTTGGAAGAAAGGATTGATATATTTGGAAATACACATTCTCCATATTGGGTATAAAGCGTAGGTGAATAATGGTTTCAGATGAATGGCGTAAGCCACCTTATATGCTGTGCTTAGCATGGCGATAAATGTTGGCGACTGGACAAAGGGAAAGACGCTCACATTTATAGTCTTTGCTAATAGCTTTCTGCATTGAGTCAGGCTGGAATGCAGTCCCTGGGCATAGTGGATGCTGATTAGTCAGTGGCATCTAATATTAGAGCTCAAAGATCTCTGCTTCATCATCTTGTCTGTTACTCCTCAGGCCCTAAAGAGACACCGTTTTGGGGAAAATGTTTTCTGCTACCGGTAACATCTTCTCTTTCTCACGTTAGGTCATTGTGACCTTAATGCTAATTGCAGTTTCCAGAATAAGTGTAATCGGGTCCTTGCGGGGGTCAGGTGGGAGGAGCAAGTCCTAATTCCATGGTTGGGAGCAAGAGCGGTGCTGGTTGGGTTTTGTGCCCGACAGTCTCCGCTGAGTCTCTGATGTGAGGGCACACTGGGACCGTTGGGGGCAAGGAGAGGGGAACAAGGATGTTCTCCAGTGCTCTCTTTGTTTCAAAGATCTAGACACAGAATATTTGATCATTTTTAATCTGGTCTGTCTATATTGAAGTCATGCTAATTCCCTGAAGAGACTGACAAAGCTGTTTATCAATAGCCTTAATTTTTAAGAGCTGTGCTTTTACACTTTTTGTGTGTTTGTGTGTATGTGAGATTTTAAAAGAGAATTTCAAAGAGAGGAAAACAGGATGAGTTGGTAACAGCTAATGGGCACCACAGTCCATTAACTGTCGAGCTTTTGCATCACTGACTATAAAAAACTCTCAGGATCAAATGAGATAATTTACGTGTAAACATTTCAAAAGTAGGTTCATGTCCTATTTATATACTTTAGATCTGCTTGAGATCGGGGGCTGTTCTTCCTCTTTGTACCCACAAATATCTATCAGAGTGAAAAACTGAATTTTATTTTCAAGTTTTTATTTAAGCAACATACATACAGATGTACATCTTCTCTCCATTAACACTTGTGCGCTGGCACCAACACATGGTAAAACTGAATCTCCCTTTATGGGTAATGAGGGCTGAGGTTGAGGAAATGTGGACTTCCAGGAAGTCACAGAAACAGCTTAGGCCTTTTTTTCTTCATCTTTGGGGGCTATGTTGTAACACACCTCTTACCCTCCAAAAAGGGGGTCAAGGTAATCATGGTACTTTAAAATACCTGGAGTGTTGGTAACACATTCTCTGAGTTGTATTCTGTTATAACTGAAAGTTGGAGATTTTAAGCAAAGTTAACCTACCCTTTATTTGATGTATTCCACTCCAGTTTCTAAGACAGGGCCAGGAAGTCTCTGCTTTTGTGCCTCCTATTCTTCTAAGACTCTAGCTAGACAAACTTTGTGAGACTTTAAATAAATGGATAAAATATGTGCGGTCTGTCTGGAAAAACTCCAGCCATTGTTAATGAGAACAGTTCACAGGACATCAATGTCACCTGGCAGCCAAGGAGAGTGGACTGGAATGGGCATGTGTGAACAATGACGACTTCACTGTACTAGTCAGTGGGGGTGGTAGACATTGTTGAGTGAACATGTCACATTCAAACTGACTGAGCGAGGAGAGCAACGAATCTGCACATATGGGCAAGTGGTGATTGGCAGCGTCATCATGACCACGCTCCCACTCATGTATCACATCTCGTGCAGAGATTTTTTTGGTGAAACTTCAAATCACTGAGTTGAATCAGCCCCTGTACAGCCCAGATTTGGTTCCCCATGACTTCTGGATTTTCCCAAAACTAAAATCACTTTCGAAAGGGAAGAGATTTCATACCATCAGTTAGATTCAGGAAAATACAACAAAGCAGCTGATGCTGATTGGGAGAACTGTGTGAGGTCCCAAGGAGCCTACTCCGAAGGGGACTGAGGCTTCATTTCCTGTGTGCAATGTTTCTTGTATCTTCTTCAGTAAATGTCTCTTTTTCATGTTACATGGCTGGGTACCTTCTGGACGAACCTGTATTTTATCGATTTCACATGCAGCCAGTGGCAGGTACAGGCCACCACCTCATTCTAAAGGCAGACACAGTGGCACCCAGAAGATCAATGGTTTTATAAGAAATGTGAAAGTATAACAGTGTTACATTTAACTAACACTTCAGTCTCATTGTTTTCCATGTTACTTTGCTCTTTTCACATAATAGTAGAAGGTCTGATCTTATAGAGATTTATGGAATCTACTGGAAGATACCATTTTGCGTATTATCTACAACATCGAAGAAGGCTATAAACTGTATTTTACAAAGGTAGCATGTAAAATGATTTATGAAAAAGTATATACATGATAATATTGCTCATTGCCAATAGGAATGAGACAAAAATATTACTAAAAATCCCTCCAATGTTAAAAATTGATTTAAAAGTCTAGTGCAGTGATACAACATTTTAATACTTCTTGAACACTAAATAACAGTACTGCAGAGGTTAAAAACTGTTGAAACAAATATAAATAACTATACATGGGCAAATAAGAACTCCAAATCATACATTTTGAGATACAGTAGGACTGAACTTTGAGAAGAGGATATTGACAAATAGTGTTGCAAAGATGCTTCAAAAATAGTATTCCCTAGGTATCAAGCAACAGCCTTCTTTTCCAGGAATGGTAGGCTGTGTGCTCACATTTTTAGGATATTCATTCTTTCATAATGGAAACTAAAAATATGCTAAATCTAGAAATACCTTCTTCCCTGAGGGGCCATAGAAAAAAAGTGTAGCTACATGATCAGAAATAAAATTCAGGCACTATAAATTTAAAAAAAGTAAAATATGGGAAGATTTTGTCTTATTACCAGCAAAAAAAAGCTGCTGGCATCAAAGCAATCACCAGTGAAGATCTTCTTCATGGCTACTGCTCTGGCATCACGCTCAGCTAAAAGCGCTTCGCCATTCAGAAACTGGTATGCATTTGAAAAGCAGGGAGTTCGATAAGCACATCTTTTCTTTTTCTAAAAACTATACTCTAAAACTTAAGAATTGAAAAGCCATGAATTAACCTTATTTCCCATCGTTTAATTTGGTTTCCTTTTTCTGCTTTGGTTTATCTTGCTTTCTGCCCATTTTCTCTTGCTTTCCATGCTACTCAACCTCTTTATTCCTACACAAAGGCATTAATGCAACAGGAAAAAGGCACATTCAGGGGCTGTGCCTCCCTTCTTTAAAGGATTGAAAAGTTGCCTTTCGCCGGTATAGATATTTATATATACCTATGTATGTACGTATCTGTAAATCTACACATTTTGTCATGATGAACCTAATTAGACTCCAGAAGTCCAGAGGACAGGGCAAGTCTTCAATAACATCAGTTATAGGGTGCCATAATATTTTGAATAGCTCTATGTATAATTTCTTGGTGGTGGTAAAATAAATACAAAATGTATCATTTTAACAATTTTATTCAATATAATTCAGCAACATTAAGTACATTCACAATGTTATGCACAATCAATACGACCTAGTTCCAGAATATTTTTGTTACCCCAAAAGAAAACCCTGAACTCATTAAGTAGTTACTTCTCACCCGTCTCCTCCCCTCAGCCTCGGCAACCACCAGTCTGCTTTCTAGCTCTATGGATTTTCTTATTTGGCCATTTCATATAAGTGAAATCTACAATACGAGGCCTTTTTGTCTGGCTCCTTTCACTTAGCACAGTATTTTCCAGGCTCACACAATTCTATAACATGTATCAGCAAGATGTTAGTTACATTTATCCCTTCATCAGCTGATGGTCATTTGAGTCATTCTGCCTGCTGGTGATGATAAATAGTACTGCTGTGTACATTTAAGCATATGTTTTGTTTGACCACCTGTCTTCAGTTCTTTGGGGTATATACCTAGGAGTGGAGTTGCCGGGTCATATGGTAATTACATGTTTAATTCATTGAGACGGAAAAACAAACTGTCTTCAAAGCAATTTATTCATTTGATATTCCCCCAGTTTGTCTAAGAGTTTCTTTTTTCCCCACTTCCTGGTCAATACTTGTTTTTTTCCTTTTTAAATTATGGCTATTCTGAGGGCACGGAGTGGTATCTCAGTGATTTTCAATGAGCATTTACCTAATAACTAATAACACTGAACATCTTTTCAAGTGGCAGCCACTTGTGTATCTTTGCTGTAGTAGCTACTCAAGTCCTGTGCCCACTGTATTAGCCTTCCAGTCCGCTGTAACAGAGCGTCACAGACAGGATGGCATACGGCAGAAATACTCGGTCCCAATGTTTCGGAGGTTAGAAGTCCAACATCAAGGTGTTGGCAGGGCCATGCTCCCTCTGAAACCTTCATGGGAACTCTTCCTTGTCTTTTCCTAGATTCTGGTGTTTTTCTGGCAATTTTTGGTGTTCCATAGCCTGCATTACAGATACATCATGCCGATCCTCTCTTCATATGGGCTCTTCCCTGTCTGTCCTCATGTGCCTGCCATTTGTATAAGGACACAGGTCATATTGGATGTGACCCCACCTTATTCCAGTATGACCTCACCTGAACTAACTTCACCTGTGACAACTCTATTTCCAAATAAGCCATTCTGAGGTACTGGTCTTAGGACTCCAACATGCCTTCTTGGGGGCAATACAATTCCAGGCATTATAACCATTTTTAAATTAGGACTTTTGTCTTTTTGTCGTTGATTTGTGCAACTGTTTCTATTCCGGATATTAGATCCTTGTCGTGTTTGATTTACAAGTATCTTCTCTATGAATTGTCTTTCCACTCTCTTGATAATGTCCTCTGATGTACAAGTTTTTAATTCTGATGAAGTCAAATTTATTTTCTTTTGTTGCTTGTGTTTCTGGAGTCATATCTAAGAAACAATTATGAAATACAAGATCATGAAGAAGTACGCATGTTTTCTTCCATTAATCTATGTATTGATCCTTATGCCAGTACCTGTATTTGGTACCTTGAGTTGTCAGTGCCCATACTTCTTTACCGTAGCACTGTAGCAAATTAGGATGTGAGAGCCTTCCAAATTTGTTCCTCTTTTTCAATATTGTTTCCACTCTTCAGGGCCCCTTCTAATTCCATCCTACTCTGTCCTGGTTTGCCAAGATGTCTGCTGAGAAATTCACTTACAGCCTTATGGAGCTCCCTGTATGAGTTTCATTTGCTGCTTTCAAAAATGTCTTGATTTTTTTTTGGCAGTTTTGTAATATCATCTCTGAATAAAGACCTCTTCAGGTTGAATCTGAGGAGTTAAAAGCTTCATGAACTTAGATATCCAAATTGATTATACATTTTGGAAGTTTTCAGTCATTATGTCTTTAAATGAGTTTTTGCCTCTATTTCTTCTTCTGAAATGCCCATAATTTGCTTTGCTTGATAGTTCCATAATCCACAGACTTTCTTCATGTTTATTTTTTTATTTTATGAGTACATAATTTGAAATGATTAATCTTTGAGTTCAGATTCTTCTGCTTGATCTAGTCTGTTGCTGACATTCTCAATTCCACTTTTTTCATTCATTCATTCACTCATTGTATTCTTCCACTCCAGAATTTAGGTTTAGTTCTTTTTTTTTATTTCTCTCTCTGTTGAACTTCTCATTTGTCTGTGTCTTGTTTTCCTGACTTCATTGAGTTGCCTACTTCTGTTCCATTGTACCTCTTTGAATTTCCTTAAAACAATTATTTTGATTGTCAATTTAAAATTCACCAGAAAATAGTTTTTTTTCACATCATGTTTCCTTGCTATTTTTGTATCCATGGAGTCTTGTTGCTGTTTTGCTTTTGAAGCTATATTTACATCCTCTATTCTCTATTGAGTGGCTTGGAGAAACACTTGAACTCATCAGCTCTGTTGGGGATTCTTAGGCTACCTCATACTTTTTCTATGGATGCACCTGCTCCACCGTTTTTCTTCCCTCTTGAGGGTAACCTTAAGATTTTTTACCTTCTCTCAGTCCAGCAAAACCAGGCTGTCTGCTGGGAGCCTTACATTTGCTTTCCCTAGGGCCATGCCCTGAGATGCACATGTTTGTGTGCTTTCTTCAAATCCTGTCGTAAGGCCAGCCTGGTTCCTGGCTCACCAGCTCTCTAAAAAGAGGCAGCCAGCCAGTGGGGGTGTGGGGGTGTCACATGAGGGAGGCATGCCGGGCGCTGGAGGTTCCATGAGGTACAGCTGGGACAACTGGCGAGGTGTCCCAGCAGCTGATGCGCAGGCCTGTTCACGAAGTCTGTGGCTTGGTTAGTAAGATCCGTGTCCTTCTGATTTCTAAGTTACATCCACTCCACTTTCAGCCTCTCCCCACCCCTCAGCCTCACAGATCACTTCAGTGTTTTGGGTGAGGCAAGAAAAACGGGGCTTCCTCAGGAGTGTCCTGTACAGTTTTGGAAGCTGGACACTTGTTACTTTACTCTCACCTTCCTCCACAGGAGAAAATGTGGGATTAGGGTTTTTCTCATGGCCATGAACTACGCTGCATAGTGAGGGAGGTGACAAAGGCAAAGTGACACCGTTCCTCTTACCCTCTTCAATGCATTCCGTTTTGAATTTCAGCTTCAACTGTGTTCTGGAAGCTTTTTTCTGTTGGGGAATGATGGTAGAAACGCCTATTCCACCATCTTGCTGGTGTCATTCCCTCTCTCTTTCTCCATGTGTCTTTGAGTTCTTGTCTGGTATCCTTTCATTTCATCTTGAGTAACTTTCTTAGCATCTAATTGCAAGTAGGTTTACTAGTAACTATGTCCTTATACTTTTGTTTGGGAGGGTCTTAATTAATCCTTCATATTTTAAGGATAGTCTTGCAAGATAAAGAGTTCTTTGTTGACAGTCAGCACTTTAAAAATGACTTCCTTCGTAATGAACAGTCAGTTACTGATTTTACTGAGGACTCATTCACACGTCAAATGACTTCTCTCTGGCTGCTTTCAAGGCTCTATCTTTCAACAGCTTCATTATACTTTGTCTCTGTGTAGAGCTTTTCCACATTAGACTACCTGGAGTTTGTTGAGCTTCTTGCATGTTAGATTCATGTCTTTTTTCAAATATAAAGTGTTCAGCCATTATTTCTCCAAATATTCTTTCTGTCCTTGTCTCTATCCCCCTCACTCTGGAATCTCATGATCGCGTATTAGTGTTCATGGATCTCTTAGGCTCTGTTCTTTATTTTTTCTTTCCTCAGACTATACCGGCTCAATCGACATAGCTTCAAGTGCTCTGATTCATTCCTTTGCCTCTTCTGCTCTTGCATACCTTTAGGGAAATTTTCATTTCTATGGTATTGTTCCACTTCAGAATATGTATATAACTCCTTTATAATTCCTATTTCTTTATTAATATCCTGTATTTGGTGAGACTTGTCTGTTTCCTTAGTTCTTTGTCTATGGCTTCCTTCAGCTCTCTGAGTATATTAAATATGGTTTAGCTATTTATTAAGTCCACTGTCTATGCTTCCTCAAGAACAGTTTTTGTTCATTTCTTTCTTTCCTGTGAAGGGGTGACATTTTGTTTCTCTGAATTCCTCTTTGTATCTTGCTCCTTTTTTATTTAAACTGGCCATTCTGAATATTGTGGCAACTTTGGAAATTGAATTCTGCTCTCTACAGAGTTAGTTTTTGTTGCTTGTTGTGGGTTGTGGTCATTTGGTGACTCTTCAACTCCTTGTAAAAACTGTATTGTTTGTCATGTGTAATCTATAAAATTTCTATATCATTAGTTTAGTGGGCACCCAGTGGTTTGACAGAACTTTCCTTAAATGTCTGGATACAAAAAGAAAAATAAAACACCTTCCCAGTCTTCATGGATTGGCTCTGTGTGGGGCACTCCTTCAACACTTATCCATGGTGTTTCCAACACTGCCCTAGCCTTCTCTTCCTGTGTGGGCTGGGTGTAAAGATCAGCAAGATGGTAAAAGGTCAGGGTCTTCTCAGGTCTGAGCGTGCATCCTGCCCTGGGTATGGGCATGTCCTTTTAGATTCCTTAGAACACGTGGGAGCTTTCCAAAGCCCTTGCTCCTCAAAGCATTTCACTCCATAGCTTTCCTCCCAGGTCTTGGTTGCCTGTTTGTCCCAACTGTTACCATCTGTCCCAGGCAGCAGCATGCTCCTTTGTTTACCTTTCGATGTTTCAGGAAACCCCCTCTGCACAGCTACTTTCCCATCCTCCCAAGTTAGGTGAGATAAAGGCAGGTCCCAGGCATCAGTCCTACTGGGAATCGCCAGGCAGGTGAGGACAATCAGGATTTTAGGGGCGCAAGGTCCATTCTGCTTCCTCTAGAACTACACCCTCGCACCAGTTAACACGAATGCCAGTTTTCAAAACCACTGCTGACCAGGGAGGAGGGGATGGAAAACGAGTTGGATAAAATGCCGTTAAGCTGTACTACTGGGTGTCAGTCACCTTTCTATGGCTGAAGCATTCACTGGGTTGCTGTAAACTTTGCACTATTTTCCAGACTTTCAATAAAATTTATTCCGACAGTTTTACCTAGGTTTTTTTTTTTCAGTGTTTGTATGGTGGGGGTGAGTCCCTATAGTTCCTTACTCTACCATTTTCATTGACATATATGTATAATTTACATATACCGGCATTTAGGTGAATGTGGCATTTTCCTACTATAGTCTGAATGTGTGATGCTTTATTAAAACTGTATAAATACTTAGGACTCTCTAGTTACATGATATAAACATCTGTATACATTTCAGTCATTTAAAGATTAATAAAAGGAGTATACAAAATTCCTATGTTAGATGTTCGTGAATGAAAGTAAGATAATTTAGGGGCTGATGTGCACATACTAGTATCCTTTGTGGTTAGCCTACTATGTTACCCTTTTCTTACTATTAGAAAAATACTGTAAGCTACATTATTAGTCTGACCAAGTAGAGCTTCTTGTTGGAGGATGAAATTGTTTTCATGTTTTAAACTTAATGAGCTCTGTGGACTCGGAGGAACATTGAGTCTCAAAGAACTCACTCAAATGCGTTGTCCCTGGATGCTCTAGCTAATGTGTTCACCTGTCACGAGTCCTTCTTAAAACAGTGTTTAATGTCACTGGTTGCAAAACAATACGTCATGCCTCAATTAGAATAACCACTCCCTTCACACAACTTAGGATGGTTCTTGTGATAGCAAGAAATACCTGTCAGTCTCTATGGTGACAAAATCTAATCTCCCCAGATCACCGCGCTTGCTCACAAGGGATATTACTTTACGTGCAGAAGAAAATTACAGTAAACATGCGGCGCTGCTGGGCTTACTCATGTGAATACCTAATGCAAGGAACAGCGTGCCGAGCAAAATGCAACATGTTATTGATCAGATGTTAGTATAAAATGAAACTCCTTTTGATGGAAGTTTATATCAGGATTTTTCTCTCCAACTTGGTAGAAAAGTAATTTTTTTTAAACTAAACTTATAATCAGTTTTTAAGGGAGTCTTTAATATAGTGAATCTGGTTGAAAAGTGACTTTGGAGAATATAGCATATCACATATAAATTACTTTTTCAATTTAAATTGCTTGGCAAAAGTAAAGATGTCATACATCATGTATGAGCTTTTGCACATTACATTCTGAAACTGACTGACTACATACATATAAGCCCACATTTGTTTTTGGAGTTTTGCGTATAAGAACTTAACAATAACTAACCTGGAGGCAGTTCATTTCCCTCTGGAATCACTTCCCTAATGTAACTATTTGCCTATACAGAATCTACAGCTTTTTTAAACTAGAATTCTGAAAAAATTGTTTTGATAGTGGCAGATATTTAATGTTCAGAGGAAATTATATAATCTAGGCTAGAAACCTTGTCCTAACGTGGAATAGGGAAGTTCCTTTTCCCTGGGTCTTGGTCTAGGAGAACTACACACTACTAAGCTTTACAGGGAGAGGAAGTGTGTGTTAATATCACTTAGTCAATTGCATACTAACTGGAAGATACGAACTTTGAGCTTGCAGAGGACAAACACAAGTAATTATAATTGATAGATATGTGCTTATTACTTGTAGAATTTGGCCCCAAACTCCAATGGCAATGTCTGCTCTGAGTGAACTTCAGGACACAGGAAAAGACTCAATGGATTAAGATTTGCAGGTCACATGCTTATCTAGAGGACAGGCATTAAATGACTATGATCACTCACTGCTCTTCCATAAATGCCATTCCAATACTAAATATTAATTTCTGAATAGGAACTAGGGAAAATAATGGTTTTTAATAACAGATTTGGAGATAGAGAAATTTAACATAGTTCCGAATTTTCAGGAACTTTGGCTGTTGAATACCATCATGTGTGGAAAGGGAGGTTCGTCCTGCTAGCACACGCTTCCCTGGGACATAATGCACTCTGTGGGTGGATTTTGCAGTTTCGGTTCCTCACTGACTTCCACAGGTGCGGAGTGAGTTCAGTGGGTGTGTGCCCGCTCCTCACTGAGAATACAGCTAAGGAAGCTGTTCATGGTCTAGTATTTGGTTCCTAATGAAAATTGGGTAACAAAGCTTTAGGCTGAAAAACAAAAACCTTACTGAACTGACTGTTTCTCAGTCCTTCTCTGGGTAGCACCACAGAAATGAAAATTCAGGTTTGAGAGTTTAAAAGCCTAGCTACAAGCTCTGGTGTTTAATTCTTTTTGGCGTTCAGCTTGTAAATATATGTCAGACAAAATTTACATCTCCTGTCTAATTTACAGAATTGTTGAGAAGAAAAAAATAGCATATGCAAAGGTGCTTTATAAACAGAAACAGGATGTGCAAACATCATAATGGTTATTCCCACACTGGGTGTTCAAAAAGGCTGCGCCAAGTTGCTCAGTCGTGTTAGGAATGGCAAGCTTCTTCCATATGACACCAGGAGAAAATGGCCTTGGTGAGCTAGTTTTGTGGTGGTAAGTCTGGCTTCCTGGGTGGCACTTCCAAAGCTGGAGAGGAATTAACTCCTAGTTCCGGGGCACTGCTTCCATTGCCTGACGCCTTTGCGGCACGTGGACTCGGTCACGTTTGCTTTAGATTTATAAACTGGGGAAAATCCCCCTTTCCCTGGTGAGGCATCCAAGCCGCAGGTACTATTTATCCAGCTCCTTGTCCTACACACCTTTATGTAGTTATTATTTGTAAGAATAAAACACTATCTGCAACCACACACATCCTTTACGCTGACACCACAATAAATACAAGTTCTGAGAACATGACACAGTTTCATGCATATGCACCATCTCTGTACAGCCCTAGGCATTTATTAACATACATTTCTTAGTGTTCCCTTAGTAACACTGTGATTTTCTTTACTAATAAGTGAACGGTTCTAAAGCATAAATCGATACACTGTCATTTATTTCAATCCTACCACACATACTAAGTATGCTATGCTTGGAAAACACATTGTTCCCTTTGTTCTTTCCAGTGACAACATTACATTTAACCATCCATTTCTATAAATTAAATTACTAGGAAATCTCACATTTAAAAAAATTATACAAGAATAAGCTAGAATATCACAATCTACATGGAGGTGAACTGAAGAATTCATAGTTTTTCATGAACACTATCTTCACGGTAAACTTTCACTGCATGGAAATCCCACTGGCTTCATTTAATTAAAAAGCTGAAAAAGAAAGAATTATATATGTGCAAGTGAGAAAAACACAATATGCTGTTTATTCCATTCTAAATTAAAGAAATATCAATATAAGAAAGATGACATAATTAGAGTAATTCATCTCATTCTAATATTCATGTCAAGGTAATTTCTCTGAACTAGTTCCTGTGATGGGGTTAGGCTTGTGTTGGGTACAGGACAGGGTGGACAAAGATGCTGATAAGAACTTGAACCTGTGGTGACTAAGTTGGGAGAAGGCACCCTATGAGCTGCTCTCCTAGCCGTCCGGACCGAGGGTTAAACTAGCATTTACCCTGGCAGTGTGGCGGAAATACAGGGAGGGCATTAAAATAAACATGTAAAGCCGGTAACTGCTATGTCCTCAAGAAAATATTCTTTCTCACTTAATTTATAACTCACTTAATATAAACACTCGATCATTGGAATTAAATTAATAATTTCATTAATTGAATAACCACAGTGTATATAAAAATCATAATAAAAGTTTCACCAGATTCTGATGAATGAAACAACACACATAAACACTTGTACACACAGAAATAAAAGTAAAATATATTATTTTTCTTTTTGAACTTCCGCAAGCAAAGTTTTAATATAGAACAGAAACAGGTTTTGTTCGGTATCTGTACCTTTCCACTAATATATGCAATTGAAGTCTTGACAACATAACTTTGTAGGACAATCAAGAGACAAACCAACTTTCAACTAGATATTAAAACAAAAATGAAAGTAATGGTTAATACAGTTGAAAAGCTACATAGTTAGTAAGTTTAACACTTGGGTCTTTAAGTTATAATGTCCTAGGCCTAAACTGCTTTGTCTTTCTGAACCTCGGCTTCCTCATTAATGAAAGAATGCTCGTTTTGGATGATCTCCCAAGTTCTTTCCAGTGCTAATGTTTATCATCTTGGTGGTAGTATGTGCTAAAAGTAAATATATACTGTAAAAATATTTTATTATAAAACATGCTTTATATTTGTTATATATTTAAGATATATAACAAACATAAAGTATGCAATGCAAACTAAAATAATTGTGTATCTGTGTCTGAGAAATCATTAAAAGATAGAAATCATGTGCTAGATTTAGAAGCAACAAGACGCTGCTTCGAGGCCAGCCCTGACTGAAGTCCTGCAGGTGTAGCCATCTCCCCGGAAAGGTCAGCAGGGAACTTCACCAGAGAGAGCATTGAGCTCCAGTTGCTGTTCAGTCCCCAAATCCTCAACAACACTCACAGCAAAGCAGCTAGATCTGTGACGTGTAACTGAACTTTTTTCTGTCTTCAGTAATAAGCTGGTCCCGAAGATAAAGCTAACTGAAGAATAAGGGATAATTAAAAAAGAAAACTTGGTCATCAAATGTTTTAAACTGTAATTAAAATAGGAAAAACTATAACTTAAAGAAACTGAGGATTTGTAGTTTTTCTTTTAAAGGCCTGGTCTGATCATTTCAAAGCTATGGAACCCTAAAGATCACCTTTTTATTTTTGTTTTAAAGTCCTGGTCTGACTTTAGAAGGGTTTTCAGGAACTACTGTAAAGGACACATGGACAAAACCAAGGGGAAGGGTGGAAGCAAGGGAGGGAAGAGGGTTTGGATGGGGTGAGGAGGAGGGGAGGGGAGAAAATGCAGACAACTGTAATTGAAGAACAATAAAGTAATTAAAGAACAATAAAGTAATTAAAAAAAAAGTCCTGGTCTGATTATTTTTGTTTTAAAGGCCTGGTCTGATCATTTCAAGCTATTGAGCAATAAAGATCACTTTCTATCATTGCTAAAAATATTACCAAGGTAAAAGCAAAAATAGTAATATGACCTTTGATGATTTCATACTTTCTAACTTTTTTGGGTGCTAGAAAGGTTAAAAGGTTCTATGATTTTTAGATGTTGCTACATTCAGAAAGTAAAAGGATCTTTGTATTTTCTTATTATTGAAGTAGCCTAAACTGCTTAGTTGCCATGCTATTTGTTCATGCCAGGGGTCTTTCCAAACTGCAATACTTAATTCTTTTTTAAAAAGCTGTTACAAAATCTTCTGTTTATATTTTATTTTGAAATGACACATATGTACTTAGTCTTGAACTCACCCTTTTATTAATCACCCTATAATAAAATGATAAATCTAACAGCACTTTTTACTTTTATACTTAAAATAATCTTTTTTCATAAAAAGAGGAGTGAAAACTTCTTGACAAGTGTTTGCTCAAGACATTGGGGAGCCTGAGTCACAGAAGTGTCAACAATGTTTTGTTAGTTAAAGTGTTTTTTTGGCAAAGCATGAACGGTTACTCCCCAGGCAGTGACTCAGGAGCTCGTGTCTGACTTTTCTCCCCAACACAGGAACGTTCGCTGTCCACTGTGTGTTCCATTATGGATGTTCTGTCCTGACTCCATCACTCAGGAGGACAGCCTCTTGCTTCTGTCTATCAGGGCCTGAGACATTTTTTTTTTCATCTTGGCACATGTACTTGTCTAATCACTTTGATGTATAATCTAACAGTTCTCATAGATTTATGCTTCTAATGGTGTTTAGGTACTATCTTTCTTAATAATGCTTATCATAAAAACATAACACAGTGCTTTTTTGTCATACTTAAAAACTATCGAGAATACTAAAAGCTGACTATATTCCTCTATTTGGAAAGTGCTCTTTGGCGTTGTGGTCTGTTTCACCAGAGAGAGAAGCCACCTTGGGTGACGCTGTCAACTTCTGTCTGGACTCCTCCCCACCCTGTCATGATCTCATTACAGTTCGGGACAGAGTGCAGTGTGCGCCACTGACTATCGACTGGTGTGTTCTGAAGCGAACACGTGCGTGGTCAAGCTTGACTTGTGCAGCAACGTAAGACGGACACTACTTGGCAAGGGTGGTGAACTGTGCATAGGGAGACTAGATGGCAGTCCAAACCCAGCCAAATATGCCCAGAAACTCCCCCTTCTCCTGGCCTAAAGGGCTGCAATTATTCCCTTCTAGTTTGCATAGCTTAATTACTGCTCCCAGTACATCTGGAAGGCAGAGGGGCACTGTATATACAAAGAAGGAATGGAATGAGGATGTCAAAACACTGCTCTTTTTAAGTCTGGCTCTCTCCTAATTTCTCCCCACAAGAGCCAAATATTCAAGATTTAGATAAAAATGTCACCCTTGACTTGCTGAGGAGTGCTATTCTGAAAGTTTATTAGCAAGGTTATTATTTGAAATTCAAAGTAAGTTTTTCTAGATAACGTCTATTTAAAGTGATAGTTCTTTTCTCAAATTCAGGCCCCAAATAGTTCCGATCAGTATTCAACAGAGATTTGCTGGTCATCTACTTACAGAAGAGCCTGTGCATAGACGGGTGTTGTAAAAAATAGAATGAAGGACACTCACGGCCCACAATGCCTCTGTGCCAGAGGAGAGAAAGGCGAGGACACGATTCAGAGTAACACAGTGACACATGTGACATGATGTCAGGTCAAAGTGTTACAGGAGTTCAAACGCAAGCAGACAAAGCACAACTCTGACGCTGAGAAAAAGCAGAACGCAGAGACAGCAGCCTAGGCCGAAGGGGCTGACTGAAGAGCGGTACCAGCTATGGGACTCATCAGGCGGTCCGTGCGGCTCACCAGCAGCCGGCCACACTGTCTGCGAAAGGCCAGGGAGTGACTATTTCAAACTCTGTGAGCCATAAGTCTGTCAAAACTACTTAACTAAGCTGTTTTCGTGCAAAAGTAGCCATAGACAATACACAAGCAAATCTGGCTGTGCACCAATAAAACTTAGCTCATGGACACTGAATTTTACATAATTTTCACATGTCACAAAATACTTTTTTTCAACAATTTAAAAGTCCAAAGCATTCTTAATTTATGTGGAACTCAAGAGTGGGCAGCAGGTGGATCAACCCACGCAGTCTGGCCAACCCTGCACGGAGCCAGGGGGCCCCCTGAGGGCTGCGCCGTAGGACGAGACAGAAGAGACAGATGGAACCAAAGTCAAACGGGACTTACACAAAGGTATTATTGCACAGCAAGTCAAGTCACATGGTACAATAGCTGACACGGACATACGCTCATGTCATGTGGAAGAAAAACTAGCCTATAAAATATGTCTGGTATAACCCTTTCCTAGGTTCTAAATATACACAAGCCTAACTAACTGTTGACATCGATAATCTGGGTGTTGGGATTATGACAACTTCACTTTCTTCATCTCATTTATCTGTATCTTCTGGAAGGAACATGTATTAACTTTTCCCTCCTCTTTATTGGTAGTCATTAATAGATTGTGATGAAGAAGCGACACAGTCTGCACAGGCTGAAATAATTGTGCGTTACTCTAGAATAAGGGATGGCTCACGGAAGATGATGACTACCACGCAGGGAGCCAAGTTAGGAGGCTGGGTGGCAGTCTGAACGAGACACTCTGGCACATCAGTTACGGCAGCAGCATCCGGGGCAGAAAGTGACACAGGCCAAAGTGCCTCCAAGGTTTCTAAGTTGTGGGAATACTGGTGTCTCAGGGAAAGTGGGGAACAGTGTGGAAGCAAAGATGAGGCAGGTTTTGCACAAGGTACAGGGTCAGAATTTGACGAGTATACTGGACTGAGAATAACCTAAAAGGAAAAAGGAAGGCACGAGAGTGTTTTGTTTCTAGGTCCCTGGTGTCACATTTCAGAGGAGCTGGTCAACCCTACTGCGGAAAAGGTTATGTGAGTTGCAGAATGGAGGGAGACCTCTGTGTTTCTTACTGAGTGGTCCCTGGAGACCCGTATTATATGAAAAAGCATTTGTTCCTTTTCCTGTGAAATATCTGAAAAGGCACCAAACAGTGGTCTGTGTTTTACTTTTGTTCTTATCTAGAATTATTCTTTTTGTTCTTGCTGTGCTAACCACCAGGCTGGGCATTGGGTCTTGAATGAATGAAGACTCCGACTGGGAGATGGTTAAGTTCTCTACTGACATGTTCGGCTGGATAGAATTCTCTTGTGTGCAGTTTTAAGCTCCTGTGGTGGTGACAGTGACGTTAGGGCACTCTGCCACACAGAAATCATTTACGTGGTTCGGGGGCAGGTGCTTGGATTTTACTTTGGTATGCAAAAAAAGTGCAGAGGGGAGGAAAAAGCTGGCTACTTTACACAGCACAGACAGGCTGCTAGCTGAATTTTCAGCCCCCGTTTCACTGCCTGTAGTTAGCAGAACTCAATGGTTCACTGTCCTCAGGATTTGTTAACTTTCACTCCATGTTCAAAGGTCTAAGGGGATGCCAGGCTGTTAGCCAGACCTCTTTAACCAAAAGCTCTGGGCTCTCTTCTTTGTAATAGGTTACTAACCCCAGAGAAGACTTCAGGCCAGAAGAAAATGATCGAAAAAAGAAAGGCTGGAAGAAATTCAGGGCTTCCTTAGGAGTAGGGAGGGCTCTTCAGCAATCAAAACCTTTTTGTTACCTATAGTGGCACAGGGTAACTGATGTCAAGTCTAGCAACTGCCAAGGCCACTCTGTACACAGTCTACCCAGAGGGGGACACAGAGCTTTGAGAACATGATTATTAATAAGCAGGCCTGGTCAGAAACGGGGATGCCACATCTGGGGGAGAAAGAACAATGCAGCTAGTACGTGTGGGGTAAGGTGGAGAAATACGTGAAGATAAGAATTCTTGGAGTTTCCCTGCTTTCTGTGGGCTGCAAAGTGGACTTTCTGCAAGAGTAAGAAAGGCGTATTTCCATGGTAGAAATGACACTTTACAGCTTGCTCTGACGTGTGTGCCTGCTCAGACTACGTGTTCTGAGGTTTGAGGAGTTGAAATGTTCAGTGTAAAAATCAAAACACTGGATTCTGAATTTTCTGTAAAAATTACTTTGGCTTTATTTCTGAAATTATCAAATATTTATTTAAGAAATCAGTATACATTTAGAAAACTTGTATTTTGTTTTATTATCTTGGATGTTAAAGTTTACATTGTTTGTTGTGGGAAAAGGAATTTGACTACAGCTTTCCTGGGCAGAATTAAATACATCCCTGTCAATAGTTCTAGTGCGGCTTTCCTCCCTAAAGTAATAAAACAGAGAAGTAACCAAATGGAATTCTATCTTATTTGGAGTGAAGGGCATATCTGTGTATACAAATGTTACTGTTTAAAAAACATACTGCATTTGTCAAATGGTTAATTCCATGTGTCCAAGTCTGCAGCTGGTATTTTTATCTGCGGAATTATACCTGTAGCAGCAGAGTACTAACTGCATTAAGACTGGAATTTGAGATCTCACAATTATACATTATTTTGCATTTGTAAAACTAATTTGCTGTAACTTGTACGTATGAGATAAAAATGGCCATTTGAAAGATGAGGAAAACTGAGGTCAGAGAAGACGAAAAGACTTGCCTGAGGTTATAGTTTTAAAGTGCCACGGTCCAAATCACATCTTCTCACTCAAAGTCCAGATCACTTTCCAAACACCATAATGAAATACAATATGGAAAAATGGTCCTTAAGATTCAATTTCCACATGCACATTATCATAACAAGATTTAGCAGCGTATTCTTTACCTAGCTACGACAGGGGAGAGACAGTGGTGCCTTCTCAGCACTCCCGCTCTGCTCGGGATCATCTCTGAATCTCTGGTCCTTTACTTCATTCTTCAACGCTAAACCTCAGCATGCGAAAGGCAATCCCAGGGACTTCCTCATCCAGGATGCGCAGTGTGGGCTGATCACCACACTGTCTCCATACCCTCTAAAATAAAACTATCCTCTGCCTGGGAACAGGGACCATGTCTTACATCTCCTTTCATGATCTATGCTGAACACACTGCAGGTGCTCTAAACTTGCTTAACTGAGATTAAGATCTCCGGGCAAATGAGTTCATTACTTTACCTCAATCCTTAAATACAGATTAATCATTCTGTTCATCCTATTAGTTAAACATGAAGATAGTCATGTTAGTATAATGATATTACCTGTAAGGATAGCCGTGGTACTTGGAACGAAATATTGAAAGTAGAAAGCTGAAGAAGAAGACCACCAGGCCTAATCCCACTAGGCAAATTACTAGAAACAGACAGAAAATACTGTTAGTATCTAGACACACACAACCCAAATAAATGCCTATACTTTAGAAATGCATTAAATTAATTACAGTATACTTATATTTAATAGTTCATGGCACATACAGGTAGAACAATCAGATAATCCAAAATATGGTGCATTCATTATTTTCCAAATTCCTCTCATTTAACAATAGCATTTAAGGCCTCCTGTACTTCCCCAATCTGTCTCCTCCTGGAATATTTTTCCCATGTGTTCGTCCTCTTTCCTGCCAAAATTGGTTACTTTACAAAAAAAAAGTATTTTTTTTTTTCCGACAACCCTGAGAGGAGTTGTTTCATCAAGGGATAAAACAATTAACCTGCTTAAAAACGTAACAGCAGTTTGTAAGAACGTGGTGGAATTGTAAGTCTTGGACTCTCACTGGAAAAGGGAGCATCGGGAAATGTGGATACTAAGAGATCTGGAGGTCACTGGAAAGTACAGTCATACCTCGGTACTCGTCAGCTTCAGAACTTGTCGAACCCGGTACTCATCACATTTTGACAACAAAACACGTTGCATCAATCCTTGCTTGCTTGTCACTCCTCGGAACGAATTACCCAGGCACTCACGGCAGGTGGTTAAACCGACAAGTACCCAGCCACAGGGCATTTTCCCTTGCATGGTGGGGTGGGACTCACTCAAGTCTAGCAAGTGCAGTGAGTCCCGAGCAAGCACGGAATACTGAACACTTTTTTCTCATCAAAATGCGACGAGTACAGGGATTGATGTGCTCTGAAGCTGCTGAGTACCAGGGTATGACTGTATTTCAGTGTATAAAAATACGAAAAAACTTCTCCCAAGTCAATCTTTGAATGCACACCTGATTCTCGTGCCACAGAGGACACAGCATTTGACAACATAATCTCTGATTCCCCTGCAGTAATTTCCTTCTTGCCCAGTAGGGTGGATGTTACTACAGAGACTGGAGCCTCAGTAGAGATGGGCCCAGCACCCCTGACAAGGGTGCAGAACAGCTCTCCTTTATGGGCAGTTCCCCAGAAAATCACTCAATCCCATTGTGGAAGAAATATACTTTTAATTATTTAAATATACTTTTAATTATTAAAAAAAAAAAAAAAACACAGCGACCTTCCTCAAACTGGAACATTTCTTTTAGAAGTTTATGTTTATGCCCTGGCTGGTGTAGCTCAGTGGATTGAGCGCGGGCTGGGAACCAAAAGATCCCAGTTCGATTCCCAGTCGGGGCACATGCCTGGGTTGCAGGCCAGGTCCCTAGTGACGGTCATGTGAGAGGCAACCATACATTGCTGTTTCTCTCCCTCTCTTTCTCCCTCCCTTCCCCTCTCTCTAAAAATAAATAAATCTTAAAAAAAAAAGTTTATGTTTACAAAGGACGTTTATATTTCCCATTTGATTTAAATGAACCTGAAGTCTAAAACAAAATGACAAAAACACCAACACAGAAACTTACTCCGTCTTTTCCCAACATCTCCTTTGGATGTCGCTGCTTCGTTTAGAAGAACCATCCCCATGGTGATGGCGGCATCGATAGTGATTGTCAAGGAAACAGTAGAAATGCACATGAAATCTATTCATTTTTCAGGACCTGAACATAATGTATTTTGTTCCAGAACAGTTAAATTAAAGTGCACACAGAGGCAAATACAATATATTCTCTTCATACTGTTTTATGCTTTGTGGTGTAGTCTGAAATCTGGAAACGGGATACCTGACTTTTTTCTTTCCTTAGGAGTGCTTTGGCAACACTCGGGGCCTTCTGTGGCTCTGTATGGAATTTTGGGATTTCTTGTTCTCTTTCTATAAAGAATGTATTTGGTGTATTTTGATGGTACTTGCACTGAATCTGTAGATGGCTTTTGGAAGTATAGCATTTTAACAATATTATTTTCTCCAATCCATGAACAAGGGATGTCTTTCCATTGGTCTGTGTTGCCTTCAATTTCTTTCAGCAAACTAGTTGTTTTCGTTGTACAGATCTTTCACTTTCTTGGTTAAATTTATTCCTAAGCTTTTTGGGTTTTGATGCTATTGTGAATGGGGCAATGATCTTTTCTCTTTCTCAGCTATTTTATCAGTAGTGTGTAGAAATGCAACTGATTACGTATCCTGCAATGTTGCTGAAATCATTGATTGGTTCCAAGTTTATTGGTTGAGTCTTTGAGCTTTTCTACATATAAGATATCAACTACAAACTATAACAAATTTACTTCTTCCTTTCCAATTTGGATGCCTTCTTATTTCTTTGTCTTGCCTAATTGCTTTAGCTAAAACTTCCAGTATTATATTGAATAAGAATGGTGAGAATGGACATCCTTGTCTTTGTTCCTGATATTAGAGGAAAATATTTCAATTCTTCTCCATTGTTAGCTGTGCATTTCTCATGTATGGATTTTACTATATTAAAGAATGTTCTGGATATAGCCAGTTTGCTGAGGGTTTTTGTCATGAAAAGATGTTGTATTTTTGTCAAATCTTTTTCTAATGTAATATGACTTTATTTTTTTCACTTTATTAATGTCATTTATTACTTTTATTGATTTCCATGGGTTGAAAAATGCTTGCATCCTGGGGATGAATCTTGCTTGCTCATGGTGTATAATTCTTTTTATGTGTTCTTAAATTTGGTTCACTAATATTTTCTTGAAAATATTTGCATCTATACAAATCAGGGACATTGATCTATAATTTTCTTTTCTGGTAGTGTCCGTATATGATTTTCGTAGCAGGGTAATGCTGGCCTCACAGAATGAGGTTGGAAGTGTTCATTACTCCTCAGAATTTTGAAAGAATTGGAGGAGAACTGATACTAATTCTTCTTTAAAGGTTTAGTAGAATTCTCCAGTGAAGCTATTTGATGCCAGGATTTCCTGTGTTAGTAGGTTTTTGATTACAGATTCAATATCAGTATTTACTCAGTATCAGTCTGTTCAGATTTTCTATTTCCTCTTGATACATGTACATGTCTTGGTACATGTGTGTTTCTAGCAATGTCTCAATTTCGCTAGGTTATATAATTTGTTGGCATATAATTATTCATAGAAATGTCTTATGATCCTACGTATTTCTGTAATGTCAGTTCAGTCTTTTTTGTTTGTTAATCTAGCTGAAGGTTTGTCAATTTTATTTATTTATTTATTTTTAAGAACTAGCTGTTAGGCCCAGGCCAGTGTGGCTCAGTTAGTTAGAGCATCATCCCTTAAACTGAAGGGTCATGGGTTCGATTTCTCGTTGTGACGCATACCTAGGCTGATGGTTTGGTCCTGGTTGGGAAGTGTACAAGAGGTAACCAATCGATGTTTCTCTCCCGCATCGATGTTTCTCTCTCGCATCGATGTTTCTCTCCCACTCTCTCCCTCCCTCCTACTTTCTCTAAAAATTAATAAGCACGTCCTTGGGTGAGGTTAAAAAAGAAAGAAAAGACAGTTGATCTAATTTCAATCTTCTTTAATTTACAAAATTTTTCTAAAGGATGGTTCAATATCAACATTTTCTTGTTGATTTTCTGTCTGGAGGACCTATCCATTGCTGATGGCGGGGTAGTGAAGTCCCTTACTATCAGAGCATTGCCTGTTTCTCCCAGTACATCAGTTAGTATTCACTTAAGATATTCAATACGCCAATACTGGGTGTGCATATATTATGATTGTTTTATCTTCTTGCTGTATTGAAACCTTTATCACTATATAGCTGCCTTCTTTGTCCTGTTACCATTTTTGGCTTGAAGTCTATCTTGTCTGATCTGAGTATAGTTACCCAGCTTTCTTTTGGTTTCTACTTGCTTGGAATATTCTCTTCCATCCTTTCATTTTGAGCCTATGTTTATCTTTAGAGGTGAAATGAGTCTCTTGCAGGCAGCATATAGTTGGATCCTGTTTTTATCCATCTGGTTACTCCACGCCTTTTGATTGGTAAATTCATCCATTTACACTTAGTATGATAATTGGTATGTAAGGGCTGTCTACTGCCATGTTATCTTTTCCCAATGATTGTTTCTCCAGGGTTTCTTTTCCCTCTGTTTCTATTCACTTTTGTAAATTTGTGGTTTTCCATGGTGATTTGTTCAGTCTTTTTGTTTATTTTTTTGTTTCCTATCTATGTTTTTGCTTGTGATTTTTGTGAGGCTCACATACATCACCTCAGACGGAGATGCTGTCAGCAGAAAATGACTATCTTCATTCTTTTATAAAGATTCCATCCTTTTACTCTTCCCCTTTCATATTTTTGACATCACAAAATACCTCTTTTCTATTCTGTGAATTCCTTAATGAACTGCAGCTTTTAACATTTTAATGCTCTTAACCTTTAACCTTTATACTACAAGGGGTTAACACACTATGTACATGTACAGTTTTCTAATTCTAGTCATCAAACGTATCTGAGTTTCGTGTACTTCCATTGGGTGTGGTTGTCACTGATTAGCACCTTTCATTTCAGCTCGAAGGACTCTTCTGCACTTCTTGTAAGGCAGGTCTAGTGGTGGTGAACTCCTTCAGCTTTTGTCTGGGAGAGACTTTATTTCTCCACGTCTAAAGCATAACGTTGCTGGATAAAATATTCTTGGATGACAATTTTTATCTTGCAATAATATGAATGTGTCATTCCACTCTCTCCTAACATATAGAGTTTCTGCTGAGGAATCCAATGATTGCCAAAAGGGAGTTTCTTTGAACGTACTTTATTTTCCCTGGCTGCCTTTAAGATTTGTTTTTTGGTCATTGATTTTTGACAGTTTCATTATAACGTGTCTTGGGGAAGGTCTTTACACATCGGGATTAACAAGGTGTGTCTTTTAGCTCTGCAGACTGGCATGTCTAGTTCCTTCCCCACGTCTGGGATGTCAGCTGAGGTCCTATCCACCTACTTTCTGAGGCACAGGTGCCTGCATCTCCTGGGGGTCCTCTGTACTGTGCAGAGGTACTTCTGTTTGGTTATGGAGGTCCACTTGGTTGTAAGTCAAGGGGAGAGAAAAAAGGAATGACTCACACCGCCACGATAATGAGGTCATTCTGTTACTTTTCATTTTAATGTGGCAAAATTGTTAAGTCTTTTCATTTATGAATTTTGGTTATTGTTTCTCACTTATGAAATTAAGTCATACCCCTAAGTCTTAAGAACACTGTCTTCTGATATCATTGAAGTTATGTCATTTTCTATGCAGAACACTAGCTTTCCATCGCATTTACAGTAAAAACTAAAGACCTCAAAATGGCCTCAAGGCCATCCATGATTTGCATCCTGACCCGCTGCCCATCCTTCTAGACCCTGTTTGCTTATTCTTGTCCTTGCTCTTTTCCAACAAGACAGCACCCTCTGCCTTGCAACCTTGCCCTTGCTGTTCCTCTGCTTGATGCGCTCTTCCCCCAGTGAAGCGTGAAAGAGATGAGAATATACAGGGACTAAACTGTAATTTTTCTGAGACTTGTTCTACTGTTCTAAAATTGTTAATGCCTACCCTGCCCCTCAATCAGCCCCTGGTCTCATTTGTGTATACTTTTGCGCATTTGTATTAACATCATAGCAATACATATTTCAACTACTGTGCAGACTCCACAGTTTCTCTGCTGATCCTGCCATCACTTTATTGCTTAAAAAGTTAAAATACTGACACAATACCACACACGACAGAAGCTGGCATTTGTGTAAATTATATACAATACCCCAGGGCACTGGGCATTCTACTGAACTAATAACAAGTTATAATTCATTCTCAATTGCACATGATGTTAAGTTCATTGTTGCTCCTAGGAAGAGAATCACAATTGCCAATTTAAAGATAAATGAGAACAGATGTTGAAAAATGTATTAGCCCCATTATCGAAGACTTAAAAGGATCTAAATCTAAAATTATCTTCAATTTGCATCTATCATTAATTTTCTATGGTTTTCCTTGGATATAACACATTAAAAGAAACATTTTTTTCTATCATAGATTGAAAACAAATGCAGAATGAAACACTCTTTCATAATAAACGGCAAACAAATGTTTTCTCAAGTGAAAAGCAAATGTGCTCTTTATAATAATATATATTAAAATACCTTGTAAGTATTGCTAGCATTACCTTCTCACTTTTACTTTCAATTGATACTTATCTATGTCGTCGTCTTTAGATTTCAGAACTTTAAGCATGTGGGGAATTATGGGATGGGTCAGAGTTTTATAGTTTGTGGTAAAGCCAATACAATTAACTTGTGTGTCCTCTATCCTCTGGCACATACAGACCATATCTTGGTGAATTCAAATAAGGTTTAAATCTCTTAGCAAGGCGCAGGTGGGTTTTCATTATCCAGCCAAAGTAGCTTTCTCATCAATCTCCTCTTCACAGTTTGTTCTTCCTTATTTCATGTTTTTCTACCTGTTGTACCTCCTACCGGAATATTTTCCCATCCTTACGCTCTGGCAGGGATTTTGCTTCTGTATCAAAATGCAGCAGGAAAGTCAGTTCAACTATTCTAGACACCCAGGTGCTCTTTCCTTCCTTGCTGCTTCCAAGCACTGGTTTTTGCGTTTGTCACACTGCACTACAATTATTTTTCTATCAGTCTACTTTCTCATAAATAGCAAAGATCTTATTTTCATCAGGTATGGAAACATAACTGAATGAAAAATAAAAGAAAAATAAAATTTTACTGGGAGAACATAAAGGATTACATAAGTTCTTAGTTCACACATTCTGCATTAAAATGTCATAATGTTTCTTATCCTTTTTATTTATATACCACATTTTGCCGTTTATAAAGTGCACCCGTATTTTTGGCCCAAACTTTCAGGAAAAAAACCTTTCATTTTAATTTCTTAATTCAATTTTTATTTATTTATATTTAGATTTTTTTTGTATTTATAAAGGAATTTTAGCATTTATTTTTGAACTTATTATGGTACAAGAAATTTTATGTAATAATTACAAAATAAGAACAGATACAAGGTATTTCAGGTACTACCCATGTATAATGTACATCCTCATTTTTCCCTCAAAAATTAGGGCAAAAAAGTGTGTATTACATACACACAGCAAAATACAGTACTTTTCTCTCATAGACTATTTAGAATTGTTCCCTCACTCCAAATAAGATACTGAGAAAATAAAACACTACTAATAGGGAGAAAAATCATGTCCTCAGTAAATATAAAGCTATAAGCTATGACATCAAACAACTCCAACCATTCTTCCTTAGGTTTTTTCCAACAAAATTTTGTATATAGCAACTGCCTGTAATCATCTGGCATACTAAATTTGGAGGGAAAAAAAAACAAGGCAGAAATGGTCTCCGTAGACAGACAAAAAGTAACCATCTGGAATTTACATTTTTTTTGCATAAGGGAAAATACACACATAAATTACAAAAAGAAAAAATACAGTTAGTTAAAAAAACAGCAGACTCCGCCAAAGAAAAGTAAAATCAGACATTATTATATAATGGCTTTTTTTTTTTTTAACTTCTACTGATAAATTTAGTAAGTCTACCATTTTAAAAGAAATTTTCTTTTCCATAAATATCTATAAAATAAATAAGGAATAAAGCAAAAATAATTGCTGGTAACACAGAGAGAATAGGGACTTCTAATTATTTTATGGATTATTGTTAAAGCCCTAGATGGAAGACTTCATACTGTTTATGAAATTTCTTTGCATCCTAAACCTCAGCTTCATGTCAGTGAGCCAGGAAATGAAACCCTGGAGCACTCCTGCCATGCCCTGGAGCTGGCGTTCCTCCCGCTGGGTACTCCTGATGTGTTTAGTGGACTAGCTGCTTTGAGTAACGCATGCTGCTAAAATGCTACATCATAGATTGAAATAGGATATAAAAAGGAAAAAAATATATATAAATAAATAAGAGCTAAAAGGTTACCTGCAATAAATATTTTGTTTCTTACTATGGTACTTTATTTTTTTTATTTTATTTTTTTTAAAGATTTTATTTATTTATTTTTAGAGAGAGGAGAAGGGAGGGGGACAGAGAGGGAGAGAAACAGCAACGTATGGTTGCCCCTCACAGGGGACCTGGCCTGCAACCCAGGCATGTGCCCTGACTGGGAATCGAACTGGGACCCTTTGGTTCCCAGCCTGTGCTCAATCCACTGAGCTACACCAGCCGGGCCTTACTATGGTACTTTAACACAAATGTATTTTGCTTCATAAATACCTTTATGTAGTTAAAAGATAAAGTAAGAATAGATACGACCTTGCCATATTTTTAACATGGAGATGTTCTTATAAAGATATCTGCAAATATTTCATTTTCTCACCTAAAGCCCCTCTGATATGCAGAAAATATTAATCTCTTACCATATTTAAGTTGAAACACAGAAACCTTGTAGTTACCGATGATACAACATTTGAGAATGTTTACTCAAATATAGGTATTTCCAAATCCAATCTACAAGCTGAAGTAAAACAAGAACTAATACTCATCAAAACAGCTTCTTAATTTTGAAGCCATAAAGGCTATGGGTAATTAAACGAAGGCAAGCAAGAAATGGACTACGGACAGGTACAGTTCCACATGGCAAATTTAAAGTTTCCTGTATTTCACAAGTCCTGGTACTTTTTACCAGGGAAAAATGACTTGGCGGCCGCCCAGCGGCAGGTTAAAGGATACTCAGCACCAGGATGATGTGCGACTCGGCCACGAACTGGGCCTGGCTGCTCCCGTGGATGTAGCTCTGCGAACACAAGACGAAGAGTAGGCGTTACCGTCAGAGCAGGAGAGGTTTTCGGGGGTCTCTTTTGTGTTCTGTTTTTTGTTTTTAATATTTTGCAGTTTTCTGCCATGAGGATAATAGAAAATCTATTAAACTCCATTTACAGTTCTTTTGAAAAAATTATTAGTTAACTAGAAATAACATGAAAATGGTGGTTGATATTGCTTTAAACTGTAGGAAGCAACCTAATATCACAGTGAACTTATATCTTGTTAAAAGGTTAACCGCAAACACACACAAATGATGTAATGATTTTTCCAGAGTTACTGCAAAATGATAGCATAAGGTACAGAGTAGAGCAAGTCTATTGCTCTAGTAAGTCTTATACTAAGTCTTCGTCCATTAAAATAAGTAAAAAAAAATGACCTATCAAATGAATTTTTAAAAAAAGGAGATAGCTTTATAAATGCATTCATTTCATTAGAGCATTTTCATTGATTTTAAAACTATAATTATTAAAACTGGCTTAGCTCATTGAGAAATGTACAGTTTTCTATATCTAATAAGACTTGTATTAGTTGATGTCATATTATAGAAAATCTGACATAAATCTTCATATGGGATATTTTGCTTCTAAAAATCTGACTTCCACAGTATTTCAGCTGTTAATCTCTCATAAAAATTAGTTGCTTTGCAATTGCTTTAAATAAAAGTCCTTTTCCATATTTTCTGTTCATAAAAAAATTCTGTAGAAAAAAGTAACAACTATAAGATCAATATCCTCAATTTTACATACATATGAAGACTAACTATCAGTGAGAAGGAAAGGACCACTTTGGCCTTCTCTAAACCTTCCGGTATTTTTGTTTTCGGCAATACATATGTGTGAAAGCTTGCATACTTTCCTGGAGACAGTTTTTAACTAAGAGTTAGAAAATTATTCCTTCTTGGCCAAACCCTAAATACGTCACCAAGTGTCTCAGATATTTAATATCCCCTCACTTACAAAATTGGGAACAGAAGTACACGCATGGTTCCTACTATCTCTTTCAAGTATATGGAGTCTTCTTCTTTCGTCATTAATTCTATCTTGATATTTTCACGTAAAAGCTGTTCTTTATACACTAATCTAAACTGTCTTTGTTTCCATCTCAAACTTCTCAGTAATTTCATGGTACAGCTGCCTCATCCAAAGGTGTATTGGGATGTACTCTTTAAGCACAGCTTCGAGCAAACTGGATAAAAGCTATTTCTGGTCCACTCACATTATAGCTTCTGAGGAATCTTACCATGTGTTTTCTTCGGACTCTATCTATTTAAATGTCCCTACATGGAGACAAGTACAGCTTTGAAAATCATAGTAGCTAATCATTTAAGGCTTTTAACATTAGTGAAGGATGACGATGTAGCAAATCAAATACCAATACTGTAAGCTATGCTTGACATCAGTTCCAGTTTGGTTGAAAGCTAAGACCCTCCGAACTAGGAAATGAAGGTTTTATTTTAATAATTATAACAGCAAGGATAGTAGCAAGTAGAACCATACCAAGTACTAATATGATATTTATTAATCACTAATTTTCTGTAAGACACTTAAAAGTTTTACATGCAATATCTCATTTAATTCTAATAATCCTAAAAGGTAGGCATTTTTTATTATAGCCATTTTATAGATAAGGTGCCTGAGGTTTAGGAGAAGTGAAGGAACTTGCCCAAGTTTTCATACTTAGTACATGTACATGCTGCAATGTGAAATTATGTCTCTGACTTTGGATCCTGAGCTCTCATTCAATTTACTACCTTGTTATTTACTGGACATTTGGCTGGATGTTTCATATATGCTACCCAACTGTTCTTCTTTACAACCATGCAAAACAGTTATTATCATATCATCTTCCCAATGAGGAAACTGGGATTTAAAAGAATTAATTTGCTTAAGATTGCACAACCAGCAGTTGGTGGAACTGGGACTAAAACGAGTCTAATGACCTCCAAGGTTCATGCCGTTTGCACCATACATTAATAACATCAAAAGAAAAGAAGGAAATCAAGTGAAACACTTTATAAAAGCTTTATCTGGCAAGCACTTAAACAATGATCATGAAAGTAATTAAAGTCAGTATTTGTATGACTGACTGAACTATTTGGACATAACAATACTGGGTATTATAATGAGATTTATATAGACTAGAAGGTAGTTTACCTGTATTAGAATTACAAATTTAGAGAAACAAGAACTTCAGATATTTTCTAGGTGACTAGTTTCACAATGTTTTTAAGTAACAGACTCTTCCCTGGTCAAAGTCATCCGTAGACTTCCACATTTGAAATTCTGTGGTCAAATCTCCATTTTACTGGACTTGATCTGATAAATATTCATGTGATCACTCTCTCCTGTCTTTGTAATATTTCCTTCCCTTGACTTGTAAGATGTCATTCTAGATTCTCCTACTTCACTGGCTCCTCTTCATCAGGCCCCTTGGCTGATCCCTTTCATTATCCTAACTCTGAATTCTGGAGTAACTCAGAGCTGCACAGACTTCAGCCCCTTCTCTATATTCAACCTTCCTAGGCGTTCTCATCCAATCCCATGACTTCAGTGATCATTTCTATCTCGATGATTCCTACATTTCTATCTCCAGCCTAGCCCCTCAGACTTGCGTTTGGCCTGTACGCATCCGCCTCCACTTGGTAATCCAACAATCTTCCTATCCTGTGGTCCAATTTTCAGATTAATACTGCTAAAACGGACCAGATTCTATCATTACCCTACAGAACCCTTCAATTCTTTCTGAAATGTGTGAAGTAAATACATCATTAAATCTCTTTTCTACTTCCAGTCACAATGACAGAGAACCTACATATCGCCAACTAGTTTAAAAATACAGCTAGGCTAAAAAACTCACACTTGGTCCTTAAAGACTTATCACTTCACTATAACAAATCTATAACCCTTGTACCTTATTTTTCCTGGATACATGAGGCACTATGGAGTAAAGGCTTTTAGACAATCCTGATTCTACCACCTGCTGTGATACCATGAACACATTTCTTATCCTCAATGATCTCATCTTTAATAGGGATAGGAAGATATCCTCAAAATGCTGTTCTAAAAATCAAAGTCATGTTAAGTAATTAGCACGGTACTTGGTTTTCTCAATAGTAATTAAGAAACACCCAAGGATAAATCATTTTAAAGTCCCTATTCCAAAGAAACTGTTTATATGTTCTAACTACTAGATGAGCATGCTTAAATGCCATTCAGAAATTCTCACCATGTGGAATCTTACCATGTGTGGGATAAGATTCTTACCACTTTATTTTAACAGGCAAATTTAGTGTGTTAAACTTGGAATTTGTAAAGATGATATGCGGGAACCTGTGCTAACATTCAGTTTTTGTCCATCTTCTTTAGTTATCCAAATCACTTTAAGATCAGATACTCAAAAGACATCAGGGCTTAATAAAGTAGAATTCATCTAATAAATTTTTACTGGGTAATGATTATGTCCTAGGCACTGGTTTAGGCAGTGGGATCCAGCCTAACAAAAACAGAAAACAAACAAAAAGACTAAAAAAAACCTCTATATTCTCACGAGTTTACACATTCAAACTGTGAGGACACATTCTGTCTATCACAGTGCACCAGAGAGATCACGGGCACATACTAAAACCGTGTGAGCAAACACGAGAATAAAAGGATAAATATGCATTCCAGAGGTCTTAGTATTAACCTTAGAAAGCTATCTTTCACTTAGGGGCCAGCTACTGTAATGACTTAATCTAATTAAGATTGACCTAAGGTCCACATTTTAAGCTCTTTTTAAAAATTTGTATTTAACTGATACATGTACTTTCAAAATCCTTTATAGAAATAATAAGTAATGAATTCCTTTACAACTTTAGCATGATGTTCATTCATATCTTTCTCTCTCTGATACTTGCTAATTCTCATAAGGAAGATATTAGTAAAATGGTCACTGAATCCTAAAGATACACATATTTAACTTGCATTTATAACCACAGTGCATTTGCAGATCAGGCAACAAGACAAGAAGAAAATCTGTACGTCCTTTGATACTGAATATGTATCTACGTATTTTTTTTCATGGAGACAAATGGTTTGACAAACCATTAACATAAATGTTCTTCCCTTATCCAGTCCATTGAACACTTCATAGAGCATACAAACTGAAATCAAACAAAAGAACGACTAATAAATATTAGTATATCAGAAAGTTCATTATCATGATTTACTTAAGCCATTTTTATACAGGAGAAAAATTAGATGACTTCAAGTTTGCATAGCGTAACATAAATATATATAAATAATACATTTAATTTCAAGTAACATACTTGAAAATAAATTAGTATCTTTTGTTTATTACAGTGGCTCTGATACCTCTTACACAACAGTATCAGAAAAGGAAATGGAAATTAAGCTAAATATAGTACATTTCAGAACATAGAAGAAACTTTATTCCCTTCGTTCCTAAGTTCTTGGAAGGTAAAAGCAGTAATTATGCTCCGTTTTTCAATATATTAATTGTGTGGGTAGTGAGTAATCATGAAGGAGTCCTCTCATGCCCTTAATGTTCTGAAAATAATTAATGGCCACGATTGGCTGTTGTCTGAGAAGGCAGCCCTCGTAATGAAAAGCACACTGAACGTAAAGGTCAGGAGTCTTGGTTTTTAGTGCTGATGCTACGCATTCAATTTAATAAGCTAGTTGTTAATCTGGATCAGTGTAATCATCTGGGTCTAAGTTTCCAAATCCGTGGAATAAAAACACTGGAATTTGTTTTACCAAGAAAACAAGGTAGGAGAGCATTTATAAAATTGATTTCAATCAAAAATCTGGATCTGCCACATGTGTGACCTTGAATGAAATTACTGTAAGCCCCAAACTGTTCAACTGTGTAATGGGAAAAACAAAATGTGAAAAGTGAATTAGATTATATATGTAAAATACTTCATATGGGGCTGAAAAGCCAAAAGCAGTCCATAAATGTCATCTATCATTATTATTTAAGATTCAAATAAATTTAACAACTTTATTTTAGTCATGTGACTCACATGTGAGTGTAATGTCCACTCGTTTATGACTATTGTTAATCAGTAACCGCTAGCTATATCTGCCTTAAATTCTCCTGCCAGTGAACAATTTTTTAAAAATTTCTTACTCAAGTCTCTTGCATACCAAGCTAACATTAAAATCATTATCTGTGAAGCAAAAGGAAGATATAAACAACCGACCTAATCAATAAACCCTAACAAAGACTGTTTTAGTTAAATGAGCTTTCAAGAAAAAGCAAATAGTAACATAAACAGAGTACAAAATATTGTTCAGTAATGTATATAAGCCAGGAAATAACTCTTTTGAAGACAGTAATATAGAGGATTCAGATTAGTTGTAATTTGCCTCCTACTCACCGACAGAATGTATGCTGGCGTCTATCTTTGGAATAAATGTCAGTCATAAATAAATACATAAATAACTAGTGTACTTAAGCCAATCCCATGGAGATATGATTTTGATCATTCTAAAAACTGAAAAGTGTTTAAAAATCGCTTACAACACCAAGAAAATGGTGAACGAATAACACTAGGATTAGATAGGGTCCATTGTTACCAAGTCACAATTTGCCTTAGTTCAAGGTCAAATCCATGAAAGTGCTTCCGGTTCTTTCGTTCATTGTAAAATACATGATTACAAAGTGAACCAAGAGCTCATCAGCAGCTCCAGGGAACTCTGCTGTGATTATCTTTCATCATCTACACGGATGCGGTCCAATCTTCGCATGCAATTTGACTCAAATCATATCAAATGAGAGAGACACTTTTCATGTGTAATAGAATGATACGTACATTTTCTCTCTTTCCACTTTCATTCCTGTTCTTGCATTCATCATGAAAGATTACCTCTGTAAATCCTTCCAGCCTTTTTCATCCCTTTTTCACTTGTCTGTACAAGGACAACAGACTCTTGAAATTCAATAAATCTTTTAAGTGATAATCTCTCAATTACCTAGCATAGGAGTCTTCTAAGTACTACAATAGTAGAAAAAAGAAAACACAGTAATTTCCCATCAACAAAAAATATAGAGTATGAAAATCTAATATTTTCTTTGACAGTATTTCCTAAGAAGTGAAGAGTTGTCTCATTGCTTTTATTTACTTATTTTTAGTCTATTTTGTATAGTATTTTTTCCATTACTGTTTACCCTCCTTATATCCCTCCCACCTCCATCACCCTTCTCCCCTGCCCCTACAATCTCCACACTTTGTCCGTGTCCTTGAGTTCTTTTTCTGATTTTTGATCCCTCCGCCTCCAACCTCCCCCTCCCAGAGCTGTCAGCCTGCTTTTAAATAAAGTTATCTGTTCTTAAATAAAGTTATCTATAAAGTTACCTGCTTTTAAATAAAGTAATCTTGGCTATTTAAGATTTTCCGGTAGAAAAGCTACTGTTTTCTTCAGAGTCTACATAAAATGAGGGGTCTGTTTTTTGTGTATAAGAGAATCAATCGTTTTTACCATGTCATTCTAAGTGAGTAAGATGGTATTTCAAAATCTGTAAGATAGTAGGAAGGCAGTAATAATGCCCTGGTCCTACACCTCCTCTGTGTGCCAGAACACTAAAATAAAATAATCTTTACCATTTCCTTTTCAGTGTCTTTCTGGGACTACTACTGTCCAGGACGGGATTCTTTTGAGATAGACCATCTTGTTTAGTGTCAAAATTAATAGAAATACTTAGAGGCATCCTATGCTCTTCCCACTGCATGATGCTACAATCTTGCTTAAGATGAAACCAATCGATTGGGTGTTTATTAAAAACAAAGTGTGAGGCGGGCGGGCAGGCTTCTACTGAGTTGATGACTAAAGGAAGTGCCCTGGGTCGCCCCTGTTCCTAAGCAAAAGCAAGCTGAGACCCCAAGGCACTTAGCACTCTGACATTCTGATAAGAGATTTATCTATTTCCTGTTAGTGATATATTTCTAGCCCTTTCCTCAGGGGTCTTCTTTTTATTCATCAGCCTACATCCACTTCTCTGAGTCGGCACTAGTTCTTGCGCGGCTGCTGCGCCGAATGGCAGGTGTGATACAACGCACACAATGGCTAGGCCACATCCTTCTGGATCTGCCTGGAAAACAGATATAAACAGGTACTATCTATAACCAGGTGGCAAAGACCGCCACTGTGCTGGATTTCTCCAGAGGCTATGTATATCTCACGCCTGAAATTCTTAAATTCTTCATTAAATATTCAGATTAAAATAGATTGCAGTAGACATAAAACAGTTCTTCATGAAAACTGATAAATCCTATTGCTTGCCAAACTCACAGTATTTTGTCTCTGTCAACTCTTAGCACTAAGACCCTGCTGTAGTTACTGGAATTTTTAGGACATCTTTTAGCCCTGTTCCCGCTGAAGTTATTGCACGGCCGATGTGGAGTGTGAAACCCTTGCTACCCTAGCCACACTCTTCTGTAAGCACAGGTGCCAGTGAGCCGGTAGTGCAGGTAATGTAAGTGGGCGGGGGTGGGGGGGCGGGTAACAGGAAAGCAGGACAACAACAAAACCCCCACAAAAACTTCCAAGCAGTCCTAAAGAAAGCTTAGGCAGAATATGCTAAAATAGTTCATTATAATCGTCCCTCCCTAGAAGGTCAGCTAGTAAGAACCCACAGCACAGGGCTAGGACACGTCTAGGGTGATATAAAACCACCTCGGGCTCGGCCACCAGGAACACAGTTACTACACCTAAAGGAGCACCTCTTACTTTTTGAACAAAAGTGATGATACGGCCAATGGAAGAGAGAGTGTGTGCTATTCATACCTACTGTACTTTCAAAATTCCATGGAAATAAAAATATAACAACATTAAGTTTCTTCCAAGTGTATAGCAAAAATTTAAAAGGTCCTATGCTTCACCTTCTAGGTAATCAGAGTAACTAATTTTCTGTTGACGACGACAACGGATTTCTAGAATTACAGATTTTGTTTTATTCAGTAACAAAAGATAACCTGAAATGCATTGTATAATTAATTACTCCCAACAGAATTTTCTTTAGTAATTAAAGTAATAAAAAGATCAAAATGAAAAGTCATTATATTCTACAGCATTTTACATCCCACTGAAAAGCTTTTAAAGTGAGGGATACCGAATATATAAATTTCTAATTCTTTCAAAGCTTTGGTAGCTGTCTCACATCAGGTATATGTGAAAAGGAGAATATAATCAGAATGTGTGGGTTATTTTTCCTCTTTTAACTTCCAGGAAAAAAGATTGAACATCAAGGCAGATGAATATTCTCATGTCATTATTATACATGTAAATTCAAAATGCAAGTGCATCAATAGCAACATAAGACCAACTACTGCAGCTGAACATTTACATCATTCTCTGTTACCAATAAACTCACTCATCACCCACTTTCTGCACCTATAATTTGTCTAAGAAATGTATTAGGAATGGAGTTTCCCCATCCTCTAATCTAGCTTTGCCAGTATTTGAATGATTTCCCCTGTAAAGCCATGTTACCTCTCTGTAATTCATGTGCCTGATACGATCATTGTTCTGTTACTTATGGGGCTATTAGGTGATAAAAAGATGTTATCAAGCAAATTCTATAAAATGCATTTAAACAAAAAAATAAACAAGAATCACTGTTTCGAAGCATAGTCTGTCGCTAACATGGTTTTTTTTTATGTCTCTGTAAAAATGGACGTCCACATCTCCAATTCTCAGTAAACACTTTGATAATTCTGTATCTGTAAGCACATTCACGTAGATGACAAACACCCTGGGTGGCCAGGTGATCGTTCCCTAATAACAAACCTCTTAGCGTGTCTGTTAGATCATTCTCTGATCATTATTTTACGTTGCATTTATCCATGTTACTGATGCTTTGATTGTAATTTAAGCAAAACTTGCTGAGCCATCATGCTGAACTGTGGCAGTGATTTCCACACGCGTGTAAACATGCAGTCCTGAGAATTTACACGTTTTGAGCACAGCTCTGTGTGATTCCCATGTGAACAAGTGTGGATCATGTCTGTGAAATGGGAATTCTCTAATAGGAATTTGGAAAAGATGTATCTTAAAAAATTCTGGTTTGCTGTGCCCTGCATATTACTTTAATCTGGTCCTGTCTGCCATCGGACATGAATCTACATCCTGATGCCCTGCTAATGAGTAATCTTACCCCTGTTCTGCTTAATCCCATGTATAATCAATCCAATGTAAATGTGTGCTAATGCCCCTGATAAAAACCCTGGCTGGGCAAGCCACTAGGCTTTTTCCTGAGATGGGAGGAATCAGCCACGTGGCCCCAGTCTCTCTTTCCCTGCGTGTCTCGGTATGAGATTCATACACACATTGGGTCACGGTCACCCACGGGTATCAGCAGGTCCGATCTACCCCGTGTCACCGAACTACCTGCCACGACAGTTTTTCTGGTCCAGTGCCTCAGACAGCCTCAGTTCACACCCTTAAAGCCTCTCTCACATTGTCTTAAGAATGACACTTTCTCTAAGGTTCACCTAAGGCCAACTGCTTCAGAAGTCCAGTGCCGCCCATTTCTCCCCCTGTCCGGCATACTGCATTCTGATGGGCAAGTCTGGACAGTCACTGTCTCTGAATATCTGACATCAGAGACTTCGCCTGGACATGTGATGTGAAATACAGTGCAATGGTACGGTAAGCAGAACCTAAGGAATTAAGATGACACTGATGAGGACTCAGACATCTGACGCAGACAGCACAGCTGACAGCACACAGCCTTGCCTGCCTCGGGAACAGGTTTAACTGATGACGGATATCACTGGTTGAACCTGCTCATCTGCCAAATATGACTTTACTTTCTTGGTGTAATTTTCTATTTCTCTAAACTTACCATTTCAATGCTACCAATGAACAACATTCACCTTTATATTTAATCACTCTACTGTGCACGTGAATACAGGTACACGAGAAGTACTTTGTATGTAACAGGCTGCGGTACAACTTCTGGTTTTACTGTGATGACTTTATAACACAGAGCACAACCACCGTCTTCCACAGAAGCACCTCACTCTCACGGTGGAGAGTGTGGGTCCCGAGCTGGGCGCTGGGTTTGAATCCCAGCTGCATGGGACTGAGCATGCTGCTTCACCAGCTTACACGGTTCAGTTTCCTCCTCTGTAAAGCAAGGCTGGCCGTGACAATAACTTAAAGCTATTAGAACAGTACGACATGAAGCAAGCCTTCCATGTGTGTGAGCTATTATTGTTGTTACGTTTTTGTGTTCCACACATATTTATTGAATGTCTGACGGGTTACCTTTCTAGGCACTTGAAATAAATAGTGAACAGAGCAGATGTCTCGGGCTTATAGGGGTGTGTGTGTGTGTGTCTCTGTGTGTGCGCACATGCTTGCGCCAGTGGCAGGCAGAGATATACGATAGTATAACAGCGAGTATACAAGTATATAATGTATATGTATGTGTAAATAAGATAAAATAAACTGTGCACTAAGGACACTGAGTAGCCACATTGTTTTCGTGGGAAGCACACGTAAGGCAGAGGAGAAGAAGGACCGTCCCGAAGGCCTTAAGGGAGCAGTGTGTTCAGTGAACAGTATGTCGTTGTGCGGGCAAGGACTTAGCTTCTACTGCGTCACACGAGAAGCCGTAACAGGAAGGTCTGAGCAGGAGAGTGACAGATCCACGCTGAGAAGAGACGAGGGTGCAGCGAGGACAGAAGCAAAGACAACAGAGTGAGGTGACGACAGTGGCCTGGTCCGAAGATCGGAGACGCATGAGTTTAAACAAATATACATAATCTGTTATATATTTAGGTTTATTAAAGTAAAGAGGTCACTAAAAGGGTAGCATACACTTTAATTATAAAAGAAATATGTTGCATTGTTTGCCTGTGAAAGCTCTACTCTCTTTACATTCTCTCCTTTGAAAATTCATGCTCTTACAGTCAACAGCTCCTCTGTAGCAAAGACCTATTCCCAACCAGGTCTATGTTCTCATATCCTCCGGGGTAACTGCTAATTGGGTATTTCTACTGAAATATCCCACTCGGATGCCCCTAACACTCTGAAATCAATTTTTTTCAAATAAACGTCAATACTGTCCACAAAAACTAATGTATCTTTGCCAGACTTTTGTGCTTCCATCAATAACATAAACATTCTTCTAATGATCGAAGTTTCAACTCTGCCATCTCTATCTACATCAATCACAAAGCCAGCGAGCACTTCCTCTTCCTGCTAACCCTTCTAGAATCACCGCTTTCATCAGTCTGCTGCTCACAAACCTTTGAAAATTTAAAATTGCCGACAGGCTCTTCAAAGCCTTTGGCAACATAAGTCAAATGCCTTTGAATCAATCAATCCCTCAACCATAAATAAATCCAACAAATATCTATATAGTACTTAAGACTAGGAGATACTGTACAGCATAGTGTGAGAAAAACAAGTCAATATAAAACATGGTGGGTTTTTTTTGGCTCAAAAGCAAACATATGCACATGAAAATATATGTATTCACACAAACAAAGCAGAATGCGGGCACTGTGCGAACGCGCCAGGTTTAGCGGCCCAAGGTCATGAGTCTGTGCTTCAGTTGCTTCCTTTGTAAATGGGAATAATACTATTTGTCTTACTGAGAGATGCTGTAGGTCTGAACATCATACTTAATACAATTACTTACTAAGTTGCATGGTGTTTAGTAAAGACTATAATTTTGGCTGTAAATTTAGGTATATGTTCACTGCATTCTGGAGAAATATAAAAGATGAAACTACCGTACGCTGAAATAGAAGAAAATACTCCAAAGATGGTTAACTGTAAACAGGATACTTCAATGTAGATTTTGTTGAGAAAAGTCACGGATCTGGGGAGAGGCTTTTTAAACAGGGAGAATGTGAAGAGGAAATTAACAGAAGATGGGAACCCTACAAGAGATGGGAGCCAGGCCCTAAAATGTAGTCTTGGAGCTGAAGGAGTTGAACACTGAAGAGGAACTTAGAAAAGTCCTTCAGAAGAAATCTTTCACTTTTTACTGCAAAGGAGAAAGCTGGTAGGGAGGGAAGATAAGAAAACAGGGGAGGGGAAGACATAGGTAGTTTGAGGAGCATGTTTGTTATTACCCCAATACTAGGAGCAAGCCTGGATTTAGGGCAGAAATCTTTAATTTACTGGGCATAAAGCTCAGGAAACCCTGGAAAGGTTGATGGAGGAGGTGGATTGTCAGTCACAATTACCGTATTTTTTGGACTATAAGATGCACCAGACCGGACCATAAGACGCACCTAGGTTTTAGAGGAGGAAAATAGGGAAAAATAATTTGAAGCAAAAAATGTGGTAAAATATTTAATAACACAAATAACATAATATTTCACCAATGTAAACGTAAAAAGCCAGGTAAGCTATATTTGGAATATAAGACGCACCCCCATTTTCCACCCAAATTTGAGGGAAAAAAGTGGGTCTTATAGTTAGTGCGGAAAATACGGTAGTCACCACAGGGTACTATGCAGTGGCTTCTGTAAGGCAGGTTACATTCCATTTCTTGATCTGGTGCTAGTTATGTGGTTGTGTTCTCATGAAAATTAAGGTAACTAATAACTTGTGCATTTTTCTAAATTTATGTAATGTTTATACAGAAAGTCCACTCAAATTGATAAGTAAACAACTGGGAATCTTGCTACAAAGATCCATTTCACGATTCTGTTTTCTGGAATCTGCATGGCCAACCCCCAGAACAAAACTGGAAAAACAGCAGCTGAGAGGTTCATAAGTATTTCCTTATCATGGCAGCATTGCTATTCCTACCACAGGTGCCCCTGGGCCATGAAACGAGCCTGCTGGATTTAAACCCCTTGACTCACGCTGCACAGCCGGCAGAAGGGTCACTGGCTGCAGAATGAGGGCTCCCTCTAGGTCAGAACTCATTTCTGCTCCTACTCTTCACTTTATCCAGGTTTAAAAAGGCCCAGGCCCTATAGCGGATACACAGAAATGAGAAATCATCATTCCTGCCTTCCAGAGTTTATAATCTAGTTTACCTAAGTACATGTTACCTAAAATACAAAACAAACAATTAACTGTTTAGCAAACGAAGCACTATAAAAGAGGAAGACTGAAGGAGTGAACATGGTTTCTAGGAAGATATCAAAAAACCCCAAAGTAACAAACATGTCAACAGACAGGTGCAAAGGAGGGAACCCTCCTCAAACGGCAGGCAGGGGGCACTGAGGAAGGAGCAGCGCGGGCTGCAGACAGGGCTGCTAGGTGAGGCTGGGAATGTAGGCTGTCACACTGGAGGCCCCTGGATAAAAGAGAAAAGTAACCAGACCTAATCTTAATTTTACAGGAATAAGAAAGTTGCAGAGGACTTCTGAACAAGAGACATGATGGTGAGTAATTTCAGGGACCTGGGCCAGAAGCCGTACATGCAATGGAGTGCAACGAGAGGATGATGAAGGTGAGTTACCACGCTGGATTTCGGTGGTGGTGAATCTGGGCTGTGCAGCCGGACAGACCTGGACTTCACTGCAACGCCACTTTTTCAGCCCCTTACCCCTCTGAGTCACGGGTCCTCACTTCTAACTGGGGGTAAGAGTGACTGCTTCATCTAAGGGCACTATCCAGACCGACGGAGGTAACATGTAAAGCTCCTAACACATCAGAGGTAGTTCTTCATCATCATCATCACTTTTTCACCGAGCTGGTGCTTTTCCTGTGCGGTTAGTACAGGGTATTTAGATGGCTCACCGAATTTCTGTGGAGAACGAAATTCTGACGGAGAAAATAAAGGTAAGGCACAATGAAACAAAGAAGGTATAAAATACACGCAAAAGGGTGGATTAACCAGGTCTGGTTCAATATGCCAAAGGGGACCTGGGAAATATGTGAAACAGCCAAAATGCGCAACATGCAACTTGTCTACAAGTGCTCGTTGTCACCATCCGAGACCTGGATGTGGGCAAAAGCTGCCAGCTGGCTTTCCTCCTCCTAACAAAACAGTGTACCTGTACATTGCTGTCAAACTAACATTACTAAAAGAAAGCATTTTTCAATGGTACCCAGTCAGCTAATCTGCCTACCGACCTTCCCAGGTAGATTACGGTGGCTGTAATAGACCTTTCCAAATTTAATACAATCTTATAACCAGCGTTTTTAACTCTATCTGGTAGACTGCTTGTCTCCAATTTGTTTAGTTCATTTTCTAGCTTTGTTCTGTTCTTTCATTTGAGAAACGTTTCCTTGTCTCTTCATTTTGGCTGATCCTCTGTGTGCATTTCTACGTGTTAGGTAAACTGCTACATCTCCCAGGCCTGCCAGAGTGGCCTTATGCAGCAGGTGCCCTGTGAAGCCCAGCGACATGGTCTCCCTGTCACCTGTGCCAGGTGTTCCAGGAGTGCCCTCCTACTGTCTGCTCCTTGATTGCTTCTGGCATGTCAGTGGGCAGAGCTGACCCTCAGGCTCACTGAGTGTGACGGTTGGTCATGTCTAGAGCAGAAACGCTGTTATGTGGGGGACTGACCCCACAGAGCCGGAGTTACTTTAGCAGGGCTCTGGTGACAGGAGAGTTTGCCCTTTGGGTGTGTCTTTTTTGGAGCTGGTTGGGGGGTTCTCTGGAGTGGTCTGAAGCTGGTCACTAGGTGCATTGGTTCTGGAGACTCTTGCGAGGGGCTCCAGCACCGGCCAAGGTCAGCTGCTCTTTGTGCCCAGCTAGGGGCCACCTGGTGGGAACTACAAAGTGACGTGTGGTCAGCTGCCACACGTGCTGGGCTTGGAGGTGCTTGGGAGACGCTGTGCTGTGAACTGAGGGCAGATGCCACTAACGTCAGGCTGGGGACCATTTGGCGGGCACCACAATGGGAGCAGAGGCCAGCTGCTTCTTGTGCCAGGTTTGAAATCACTTATTTGAAGCTATATTTCAGGATAATATTGGCCACAGCTTATACCAAGCTTGGGTCCACCTGATGGGAGTTACAATGCAAGTTGAGACTGGTCACCCCTTGTGCCAGGTTTGGGGCCACTCACCAAGATGTATAGGGCCTGCTGAGGCCAGCTGCTGACCATTTGTGGTTTGTGGACCTTTAAGGTATTTTAAAGAAGTCCACAGCATGAGCTGAGGCAGGTGGCTCTTACAGAAAAGCCACTGGAAGGAGTTGAGGCCAGATGTGCTAGTTGGGTGGGGTGGGTCCTCAGGGAATCACCAGGGTTGGGTGAAGTGTTAGCTGGTTGATGGAGAGCTCAGCTTTGGTGACCCCCTGTACCTGCCAGGTAGATGGGGTAAGGCCTACCCCTAGAGAGAGCTGCCCCTGGACAGAACCACCCTGACCCCTGCTTGTCCAGCTTTCACCCCAAAGCCAGTAAATTCAGCTCCTTCCAGTATGTCCCTGATGATCTTAAAGATGCTGCTCTTGCACAGAAGCCATAGTGAGTGAGTGAGTGAACGAGCGAGCGAGTCTGGTTCGGCCCCTCAAAAGGAACCGCCTGGGAAACGAGCAGCCCTCATCTCACTTTGATGCAATCCCCGCTGGTTTGCATAGTCAGAAGTTACGAGGACTCCTCTTCCCGGCACTGGTGCCCGGGGTGGGGAGTTGGGTTTGGGGCCATGATCCCTCACTTCTTAGGTGGGTCATCCTCAGCCCAGATGGCTCTCCAGACTCTTCATCACCACAGGAGGTGAGGGACCAGCCTTTTCTGAGTCTCTGCCCCTCCTACCAGTCTTGTAGCTTCTTCTTTATATCCTTGGTTATAAGACTTTTGCTCAGCTAGCCTTTAGGTGGTTCTCAGTGATGGTTGTTTCATAATCCAGTTGAAATTTTGATGTGGTTGTGGGAGGAAGCGAGCACAGAATTTACTTACTCTACTCTCTCGACTGGTGGTCTGCGTATTATTACTTGATTTTCAAGGTATGAAATATTTATCATTGTATTAGCATCTATCGGGTATTACAGACCACACCATAATAAATGCAACATGATCGGCTATACTATAAAAATACTGGTAATAGTGTTATCTTTTCTCCACTCATGCAAACACAATTTTAGAATAAAGGCTTCTGCTACTGACATTTCAAACACTTTTTAAGTATTCACATTATGACTTTGACATTTGTTTGACTGGTAAGTACAAAATCGTAAAGTTTGAATTGAGGGGTATGTTCTTAATTAGCTTACTTAAGAACCAATATTTTAATACTTAATTGAATGCCTTTGTTAGATTACATATTATAAGAAATCTGTTCTATTTCCTGGGAAAGCACCTCAAATAGAATGCTGTTCATGAGAAATAACATTTTCTTCTTTTCCTTAGCTTCTTAAACTGATCTATAGATAAAAATAAACAGAAAGAATAACACTACTAGGCTCTAAAACAAAAATAAGCAGCAGATATATAAATATGCATCAAAATATGCCATTAAGTAAATGCCTTAACAGCCATTCATTACCTACTGCAAATTCAAAGGAGCATCATGTAGGACTGTGCCCAGTCAGGAGTACTGAGACAGGAAAAGGTACTGTCCCTCCCTCTCGTTTACAACCTAGTTCAATTAGACACAAAACAGAACCATTTCTGTTAGACTCACGATTGGAATTTGGGAGAGATTCAGCCATGTACAATATGAGCATCTTAACAAACTGTATTTAACTGGCATCTAAAAACCTAAATTTATAACATAAAAGAAAACAGGTAGTAGACGTGGATGCCTTGATTTTGATCTCTGTGGAGTCACAACACAGGGGTTCAAGCTCGATGAGCAGGGAAGGGAACATGGGGTTTTACTTGCATGTAAAGAAGACTTAGCACATGAAGTAGTGGGTGGCAGGAGAAGGCTGACTCTGTAAGACCTAATAAATGTGACTAATGGAATCCAGCTCACCTGCCGTCAGCAGGGGAGTGAGGCAGCGCTGGAGCAGATGCACATGGACCCTGTTTTTCTGAGCGGTGACATGAGCCAGCTCCAGGGGGACGGAAGGCGGTCTCCGGGGGAAGTTTTATCCGAGCAGGCTATCAGTACGTAAGCAACAGTCGTCTTAAAGGTAGTTTGGTAGCTCTATCACATCACTAAAAAATTGGTAACATAAAGACTTTACTCAATGTTTATGTTAATTAATAGATATGGCATTATTGTTAGGTCATCAAATCTAACTTAATGACTATTATGTCCACCCGGATCTCACATGTGGGGAGTCAGCAAGCAAGAGTCCCAGCAGCACTTCCCCGTCCCAGGCTCTGAGTTAAACAACAGCAAGACGCCCCCTCGCTGCCGCCTCTGCGCAGCTGCTTTCAGCTTCAGAAGCGGAGGGTGCGTCCTGTCAACACTCCCTGCCTGAGTTAACTACCGAAGGACACAGGCTTCGTTCAGAAAGAAGAAATCCAAAAGCTCTCCTTTCGTTTGAGCTTCCGCTGCCAATATTTTTCTAATCTGTTTGGAAACCACTAACTCTTTGAGGGGGGATTACTTCAGAAATACCTCCAGCTTTTCCGTTTTAACTTGAAGTGTGGTTTTTACTTGCACTGTCTCATGACAAATACTTTCTTCCACCATTCCGTTTCAGACAGCACAGCTTTGAAGCAAAGCGTAGATGTCTGCTCCTACATTAGTAAACAGGGACAAGATACTTCCGACTATCACGCACTTAGTTCTGGTACTTTCAACTCCCCTCTCTGGAACTCAGTTACCTGTCATTTTCAAGTGCGTCTAGTAATGCTGAGACCACATGATCCACGAGTTTAACAGTCTGATGTGGCTACTGGAAAAGCAAAATTAGCTTTGTTTTAATTATTGTTGTTTATTTACTTAAGCAACATCAATTATCTAGAAGTAAAGGTAATACTTCTCCTCCTCCCTGTTCAAAACACATGGGGAGGACAGCATTCGAACTTGAACACTGCAGTTGTGAACAGTGGCGCTGACATGCAGGAGAGGGGCAGAGCTCAGCCGCCAGGACGGAGAGCAGCTGCCTTGTGACACAACCGGAAACAGGCTGCCCAGGAAAGAGTCCAGAACGACAGGCCACCTCCAGCGTCTTTGCGGCTGATGTGTGGGACTTGGAAGGCACTCCCTGAGATGTGAGGTGAGGAGTTCTAGTGTTATGCATTTCAAAGGAACAGTTTTCAACTCAATGTAAGAAACACCTTCCCAACAAATACAGCTAAAATTGCCTGTCTCATGAGACAAACATTTATCATCTACATTGCTTAAAAAGAGGCTCAACAACTATTATTTAATATGGATGTGGTGAAAGGGTTTCTTACTTAAATGGAGAATTCTGGCTTTGATAACTTCTAGAGTTCCTTCCATCTGTAAGATCTATGAAAAGTCTTTAAAGAATAAATGCCCATGTTCAAAAATAAGCCCCATCAGGACCTGAAAACAGAGTCGCTTTATTTTCCCTCCGCATATGATATCACCTCCTTATATAACCGTTCCTTCCCTCTCGTCACATTGCTATTACCTTGGATGCAGCCTTAATAACGTGGAATGCATCAGCCACCTTTTAACTTATCTCTGAGAACTGAGACCATCTGTGTCAACATGACTTAGTGGTTTGTTCGAAGAAATCTCTGCTTGACAAAGATAAGATTATAAACCGAAAAAGTAACCTCCCTGTTCGCTTCAGGAAATTCTTACAGATCAATTTATCAGAGACAACAGTCCGCACACCTGGACAAACAGCTTACTTCAATATTCTCGCCTCACCGTGTCCAGCAAACCATTCGAGCCCAGAGTCCAAGATCCTATAAACATCCTCCTGCTTCTGAGAAACTGTAACGACTTTCTCTCCGCAGCAAATTCTAACACATTTAGCTTTGCTTTCTCAGCATGTTGTCTAGTGACTCTGTGGGGAGTTCAACATCTACACTGAACCACCATCTACTCTTTCACCCCCAAACACTGACTGTGCCTACTCCAAAATTAACTTCCTTCCTAAAACAGTAGTTGGAATATATTGTTCTATGACTTAAAATTTTCAGTAGTGATATATAAAAACATTTTATAAATCATCTTCAATCTCAAAAACATTATGTTAAGTACACTATCCAGACACATTGTACGTGATTTCCTTTTGAAGTGCAGGAAAATTAATCTGCGGTGATTAAAGCCAGAACAGCAGCTTCCTTGAGGGAGAGGGATGTGGGAAAAGGGCCTAAAGAAACCCACGGGGGTAGCAAATACGACTGTTTGTACACTTTACATCCACTCGCAATTTTAAAAGTTAATTTAAGACTTTCGCTTCTGAACAAGATATGAAGCACTGCCCCCAGCCCTGGACGTGACACATGAAACAAAACACGAGAGACTCTGGAAGACAGAGAAAAAGCTCCCAGGCTGCGGGGACCTTAGGAAGCGGGAACAGGAAGTGTAGCAGCGAGTCCCTTGGATCTGCTGTGCACTTCCTATGCCCCGGGCCAGCTGACGTTGTTGAAACTGGCCAGCGCAGAGACATCGGGGGACACAGATTTTGAAAATGCTCCAACCAAAGCCTGCTCTTTCTAGCTAAAGGACCAATACACACAAAAAAGAAAAGGTAAACTTTCAGGCGAACATTCTCTCAGCTCACTATTTCTTCCAATCACCCCATGATTTCCCACTGCTCACATGGTTAAGAGCAAATTACCCAAAGGGCTTCAAAGGCCTTCGTAACCCAGCACCGAGTTTCCTTCGCAGCCTCAGTTTTCCCCCCACACAGGCACGGGCCACGTTGAATTGCTTCGTTTTTTGAGCAAGGCGCGTGGCCTTTGTTCATTCTTCCCTCTCTATCTTGAATATACTTTCCACTTGTCCTTTTACCGATATGCTATCAGTTTTCTTACCAGTCCACCCTGAGGGCAAAAGCCTTTCATTCCTCCTTACTCTGTGTTCACACACTTGGCTTTTACCATGATTAGAGCTCTTGTCACACTTACTATAAATGAGCTGTACACTTTCTTCTCTAACTAAATTGTGAAATTCATGAATGCAAGAATTAAGCCTAAAATATTGATATAATGCCAGAGCAACAAGGAGTGCAAGGCACACAACAGTTATTCATTGAATGGAACAGAACTGATTTGAGATGTAAATATTTCTGCTGGTGTAGCAGGAGGAACTTCATTTTTTTTCTGAGTCAGTGCCACTGGTTGCCCAGACTCAGATTATTTGGATTTCAGTGGGTTTGGATGCTTGTAACATCATCACCTAGGCTGGCTGCTGGCACTGCAATTTAGGACAAGGTTACGTTCAATCTCTACAACTAATAATGGCTTGCATGTTCTAAGTAGACTGCGGTATTAGAATATTCTTAATGTTGACCCAAATCCTGCTTCTGAAGAGTGGGCTAGCAAGATGTTTTCTATGGGTATTTGTTGTCTGTGCAACTCTTGCTTCTGAAGCACTTGTTGTAAGGGCAGCCACTTGGTCAAAAAAATTATTTTTGAAGTTCTATTACAACTCAGTGCTTCATGAACACTGAAGTAGATGTTTCCAGTGTTTTAGTCATGGCCTAACAGAAAATCTGTTCTCTTTGCGACCTGCACTAATTCTAACAAGCCACAAGGTAGTTCAATGGCTTGTCATTCTTGTCCAAACATTTGTAAGAGAAAAAAAACCATGCACTATCAAGATCTAAAATTCATTAGGAAATGCAATTTGTTAACAAAGAAGTACGCTTCATTCTGCATTGAAGTTTCTTTCTGCAGGAAGTAGCACTTTTTTAAAAATGTGTTTTCTCTGCAGTGTTTTTCCAGCTTTACTGAGATATGATCGATCTATAACATTGTGTAAGTTTAATATGTACAACCTGTTTAACACATATTACAGAAGATTAACACTCTAGTATTAGCTAACACCTCTACTAGTCACATAGTTATCAGTTGTTTATTTCGTGTGTGTGTGGCAAGAACACTTAGAATCTATTCTCACTAACTTTCAAGTATGTAATACAGGTTGGTCAACAATATTCACCCTGCTATAATTTATACCCCCTGGACTTACACATCTTACACCTGGAAGTTCGTACTCTCTGACCACTATCTTCCCCTGATAACCATCACTCTCTGTTTCCCTATGTTTTCTTTTTTTTTTAATTCAACGTACATGTTATCTCATACTGTTTGTCTTTATCTGTCTGGCTTACTTAACTATGCATAAGTCAAAGTTCATTCAAGTTGTCCAAAATGATAGGATTTCCTTCTTTCTCAAAGATGAACAATATTGTGACTCTACCATAGGTTTTTACTTTTTGGTAAGCATGAGGCTTACATAAAATATCACATATATACTTATCAGTTCGTTTTACCATGATAATAATTTAACTTTGACCACATATGAAAACTTGAATTGTTTACTCTCCCTTTTATGTCTCTTGATGTCGCCATTTACATCTTTTTAGGTTGTAAAATCCATTAACAAATTGAAGCTACAGCTGTTTTTAATACTTCTGTCCTTCAACCTTTACATTAAAGCAGTTAATGCATCACATCACCAGATTAGGGGATTCTGAATCTGAACACTACGCTTACCTTTGCTGGTGTTTTGTGTATTTTCAGCGTTACTAATTAGCGTCCTTGGGGGTCAGCTTGAAGAACTCTTCATCATTCTGTAAGGCAGTCCTGGTGACGAATTCCCTCAGCTGTTTATTAAGGACGGCCTTTATCCACCCTCATTTCAAAGGACAGCTCTGATGGGTAGAGAATCCTTGCCGGGCAGTCTTTTTTCTGCACTTGAACGTACCATCCCTCTCTATTGGCCTGCAAGGTCTTTGCTGACAAATTTGCTGTTAGCCTTCTGGGGATTACTTTGCATGAGATTTCCTTTCTTCTTGTTGCTTTTAATATCCTGTCTTTCATTCTAGACATTTTATTACAATGTGTCTTAGAGAAGATTTTTTCTTATTGAAATTCTGGGGTTACTAATTAGCTTCAGAACTTGGATGTCCCAATCTCTCCCCACATTTGGCAGGTTTTCAGCTATAATTTATTGAAATAAGCTTTCAGCTGCTCCTCCCTTTTTCCCGCTTTTCTTTTTCTGGGACCATAGTGATCCGCGCATTCCTTCTTTCAATAGCATCCTATAGGTCTTGTAGGACTTCTTCATTCTTTTTTTTTTTGGTCTACTTTTGTTTTATACCTCTAATTGGGTAATTTCAATTCATCTGTTTCTAGCTCACTGATTTATCTGTCTGTTTGGTCAAGTCTGCTATAAAAGTTCTCTATTCAGTTCTTTAGTTCGGCATCTTATTCTTCAGCTCTGAGTATTTTTCCGAACAACAAAAGAAATTCTGTTCTTTCATAGGCAACGCCTGGATCTCCACTTCCCTGGAGCTAGTCACAGGAGGCTTTCTGTATTCCTTCGGTGACATTGTGTCCCCGACTGTGATCACTGAAGAACTGCATAGGTGTAGGTGTATAAGTAACTCAAGCAGCAGTCACTCCCCACCCAAGGACTAGCCAGGCCCGACCTTGCTTAGCTTCCGAGATCAGATGAGATCAAGGTGTTCAGGGTGATATGGCCATAGGCCAATGCAAAGTACAGATCATGTATCATAGAAATGTACACTTAAAACCACATAATATTATTAACCACTGTCACCCCAATAAACTTAATAAAATTTTAAAATAACTAAAAACAAAAAGGAGTCACCTCTTCCAGATTTCACAGACTGACTTTGATAAGGGAAGCTGCCTTTCCCCCGTGGGTAGGTACACAATGGAGTCTGCTGTCACCCCGAGTACACTGGTCCAGGGCACCATGTGTGGGGCATGTGGTGGCACTAGGGGGGCTGAGTGGAGTGACGTGTCTTTAGCTCAGGCCATCTAGGCTTGCACGTTGCACTGCAGAGCCCCAAACTGGCTGCCAGCATGGCTCCTGGCCTCCAGTGAGGGTGGGGATAGACGCTGGTGTCCCTCCTATACTGTGCAGCAGCAGGCACCTGGGACGGCTGCTGGCACAGTTCCCGGGCTTTGGCAGAGTGGGGAGGAACTCAGGCTGCTGGCATCAGCTGATGCAAATGCCAATGGGGTGAAAGCTCGCAAAATCTGCAGAGCATCCGTGATTTCCTGTGCTGGCTATGAGCATCAACAGTGGAGAAATCAGACGAGTCTCCCTCAGAGCTGGCCTCTGTAAAGAACAATCACTCCCACTGCGAGTCGGCTAATAGCAGCCCCCTGCTTTTCTTCCTTGATCCTTGGCTCTATGTATCTCAGCTTTGTTGGTCTGAGTGTCCTCTCCTCCCTTAGTTCATGTCAATGGGTCATGCACAGAAGTTCTTTGGCTTCTCCATTTCCTACACTGTTCTTAACATCCCACTCTCTATTCTTACCTACCACTTTGTACTTCATAATCCCTGTACATTTTCCCTACTCTTTCCCTTCCCCTCCCAACTGATAACTCTCCAAATGATCTCCGTATCTATGATTCTGTTTCTGTTCTTCTTTGTTTGCTTACCATATTTTTTGGACTATAACACACACCGGACCATAAGACACATCCAGGTTTTAGACCCTGCTCCTGCCTCCTGTGACCCCACTCCACTGCCACGCCCCCCCCACACAAAGCGGGCTAGGTAAGCTACATTTGGACTATAAGATGCACCCCCTTTTTCCTCCAAAATTTGGGGGGAAAGGTGAGTCTTATAGTCCAAAAATATGGTAATTTGTTTTTTTAGATTCAACAGTTGATAGTAGTGAATTTATTGCCAGTTTAATGTTCACAGCTCACAGTTTTGATCTTCTTTTTCTTAAATAAGTCCCTTTAACCTTTCATATAATAATGGTTTGGGGATGATGAACTCCTTTAGCTTTACCTTGTCTGGGAAGCACTTTATCTACCTTTCGATTCTAAATGATAGCTCTGCTGAATAGAGTAATCTTGGATGTAGGTCCTTGCTTTCCAATATTTCAAATACTTCTTGCTGGTCCCTTCTAGCCTGCAGTTTCTTTTGAGAAATCAGCTGACAGTCTTATGGGCACTCCTTTGTAGGTAACTCTCTGCTTTTCTCTTGCTGCTTTTAAGATTCTCTCTTTATCTTTAACCTTTGGCATTTTAATTATGATGTGTCTTGGCGTGGGCATCTTTGCATCCATCTTGTTTAGGATTCTCTGTGTTTCCTGGACTTGCATGTCTATTTCTTTCACCAAATTATGGAAGTTTTCTTTCATTATTTTTTCAAGTAAGTTTTCAATTTCTTGCTCTCTCTCTTCTCCTTCCAACACCCCTATGATTCTAGTGTTGCTGCATTTGAAGTTGTCCCAGAGGCTCCTTAACCCTACCCTCATTTTTTTGGATTCTTTTTTCTTCTTGCTGTTCTGATTGAATGCGATTATCTTCCTTCTGTTCCAAGTCATTAATTTGATTTTCAGCTTCATCCACTGCACTGTTGATTTGCCATAAATTTTTCTTTATTTCACTTGGTGTAACCTTTGTTTCTGCCTGGGTCTTTTTTTTATGCTGTTGAAGTACCCAATGAGGTCCTTGAGCATCCTAATAACTTGTGTGTTTTGAAGTCTGCATCTGATAGGTTGCTTATCTCTATTTTGTTTAGTTCTTTTTCTTGGGTACTATTTCACATTTTCAGGTACTATTAATTTTTTTAAAAGTGCGTACCATCTTTGGTCCCATTTAATCGAGTATATGAGAATAAGTTGTAGGTATTAGTTTGCATACCCAATTAAATTGAACCAGACTGATATGTACCTTTAAGAGCATAATAGTGTGATGCAATCTCATATAATGTGAAAAGCATTCCTGAAGATTTATAGTTTACATTTTGAACTGAAACTGTAACTTAAAGATTTAATAAGTTTATTGTAAAGCAAATTTCATACACAGTATATAGTTAGTGACTACTTATTTCATTATGTTCCCTTTATTATTAAAATATTGTTTTCATTCTTTCAGTGAAAGAAAATTGTAATGTTACCTAACTTTTAGAGCTTTTGAAAGATTCTTGCAAGAACTGATGTAGGAAACAATCATTTTACTTCTTGGCAGAAATAAAGGTTGTTCTTCACAGTAATTGCTTATTTGGGAGAGAATTAAAGGGTTTTTGCTTTATTAACACAGCAGCTCTGCTAGTACATCTATTATAAAATTCATTTTAAGAATAAGGCTTACTTTAAATATTATAAACTTCAACAGTTTTTTAAAAACTGTTTTTTATACTTAAGGATAGATTACAAGTTATAGCAGAGGCATGTAATAAATATACAAAAATAGTTTTAAAATATTTTATGATATAAACTATGTATTTCAACACACAGCTTGGAGTAAATGTGCATTAAGTATCTTCTGGATAAGTCCAAATCCTTTCAAATAGATTAAACTAGAGTGCATGTACTTATAAATCTATATAATCTTATAAAGAAAGCTACAAAGATGAGGAATATTCTTACTCTGTGGTCAAGATCATTTCGTTAGTGGACATGATTATGCAAAAATATATGACATAAAATTGAAAGGATTAAATGAGACAAATAACTACCATGGCCATTCATGGCAGGAGAATGTCATATTCATCCAAGGCCATAAAGCAACTACATCAAAAAGTAACCCCTGAACTAGGAGAGAGGAAGAGGGCATTAGAAGTGTAAAGAAGGGAGTAATGTCACTTCAAGAGCACTTATAATAAAATAATATGTATTATGTGTTCACTTGAAACCAAAATCAACAGAAAATAAATTACATCTGACTCATTATGCTACCTGCATATCATTCTCATACATGTTTTAGGGTTTTGCTAAAACATGTATGGTTTCGCTAAAATGACACCAGAGGTTTAATAATATTTGGGGACAGGGAGAAAATGGATGAGAGAAAAATAAAGGAAAAGGCAGAAAGAGAAACAGATATACCTACTGTTATTTTAAAATATTCAGCATAATTGATACAAAATAATGAGAAATTTCTCTAAGGCATATCTATTGCCTCTTTCCTTTAAGATTATTAATCTGAAGTTTTAGAAGTTATTTACAACTAAAATATAATTTGGTCTACAACATGAGAAAATCGTACTGTGGCTTTTTAATAGAAGAAGGGCACAGTATATTTTGTTCTGTTTTGATAAATATATGTGACATTTAGGACATGTAGTATTTAAGACTTTATGGTGAAAAATTCCTTAAATATACAGAAACACTAAAACTTATTTTTTAAATGGCATTTATTTTTTTCCTGTTTAACTCAACTTAATGGGGTGACACTGGTTAATAAAACTAAAGGTTTCAGACAAAGAGAAGACTCACAGACACAGATAGCAGTGGCATGGTGACTGCGAGGGGATAAATGGTGCTGTATGCCTCAGAACTACATAATCTTATTAACCAATGTTGCCCCAGTTAATTCAATAAAAAAGAAAAAAGAATGCTTAAAAATGCAAAAAAAATTATAATTTATAAAGGTTTAAAATGTACAATTCTGTACCACCTGCACATTGCACTGTGTGCCCCTACCCAAAGTCACATCTTCTGTCACCATGTAGTTGACCCCTTTACTGCACTAGGACACATTTTAATGTAACTTACCCTTTACATTTTATACAAATTTTCCTGTAGTTCCTAGTTTTTTAATCTAAAGATAATACAGATAATGAGTATTGAAGTGATAATTTTTAACATTAATTCCATCCAAGTTTATGAAAACTGTCATTAAATCAATGATTACCATAGCATTTAGAGACTCAAAATATAATGGTGCTTAAAAAATGTGCATTGAATGAGAAATATTGATTTATTAAAATTTACATGTTCTGCCCGGCTGGTGTAGCTCAGTGGATTGAGTGCGGGCTGGGAACCAGAGGGTCCCGGTTCGATTCCCAGTCAGGGCACATGCCTGGGTTGCGGGCCAGGTCCCCAGTGAGGGCCATGTGAGAGGCAACCACACATTGCTGTTTCTCTCCCTCTCTGTCTCCCTCCCTTCTCCTCTCTCTGAAAATAAATAAAACCTTTAAAAAAAAAATTTACATGTTCTTTTTGAGGGTGTAGCAAACATAACTTTAAAGTGCTTTTCTAAAACTAGCGTGTATATGCTCATTATGAATTAATTAATATAATTAATTTTAATAGGATGAGAATAATTTCCTTGGTGTTTAACCGCCGCAGGAGTCTATTTAGTACATTACTCTTTCCAGTACACTACATAATTTTCCAAAATTGAAAAACGTTTGAACAACATGAACCAGTTAACAAGTAATTTATCCCTTTCTCTGTGGGAGGGTCAATTCTTCTTGTCTTTTTTGTTTTCCATTTTCTCCCCTCTGAATTCACATTTATTCTGGATTCTCAGAATATTTAACTGTGTCAGATTAAGTCTGACAAATGAAAATACATTCTCATTTTCTAATTTTATACTTCTTCTGTGTATATGCTTTCAAGGTTTTAATTACAAAGTACAAACCAACCACAGGAGGGAAAACCATTTTTTTCCCCAGATATACTTAACATTTTGAAATGCTAAAACTATAACTTGAGTTCTTATTTGCAAAGAAAGATTTATTCACCTATTTAGCTATTACTGGTTTCACATTTATTATGTGTGAAATGCTTTGGGAGGACGTAAGGATACAAATCCCACGGTCCTTCTCAATGAACTGCCAGGATCATAGATGACAGAAGTTGACAGGAAGCAGAGTGGCAGTTTGGGCTGGCTACCAAAGCGGGTAATCAAAAAGCTCGGAGTCCAGGACCAAGAGTGCATGCACTTCACTGCGAGACCGACATCAAAACCAGATGGAGAGAAGGCACCGAGCAGCAGCCACATGCAGGAAATGAAGGCAAGGGGTTTTACCAAAGGCCAACTAGACAGACAAAAAACATATAAAAATCAAAAGGAATAAAAAGATTAGGCAAAACCTGCAAGAGGGAAGATGGAGAGTCATAGCAACAAAGTGACCCTGGTACTGAAAAAACAAACCCTAACACAATTCCATCTCCTCGTCCCATGCAATGCAGAAATATAGTGAGGCTTCAATGGCTGAGATGTGGGCAAATCCATCTACACTCCGCCAGTCTGCGAACTCCACGATATACCTGGACTTCTGTGGCAGACATACTACCTGGAATTGAATGGGCTCTCAACAAACATTTACTGGATGGGAAAATGATGAGTAAATTAAAGGGCAGAATCTCAATTGCGAACTCTACCATAAAAGCTTTCTGCATCTCTTTACTGTATTAATTATTCTTTCTGATTTTTTTGTTTAAAATTTTTGTTGATATGTCGACATTCTCTTTGCTGGTGGTATGAGGGTTACAATGAAAGCAGTGAACATTCCTGTCAATATTTTAATAAAAAAAATTCCATTTAGCTTAAATAAGCCTATATAATTTTCAACTTATGACTAAAATATGTCCCTCAAGAACTAGCACATGCAAAATCCCAAGGCATGAAATTGTAAGGCTGTTATGCCTGCCCAAAACAGAAAAATCACTTCATTAATGATAAGTTCTAAATTAAGCTTCAAGCCATTTTGCAATAAAATGTTTTTGCACTGCACGTCGAACACAGATCTTAGCTTTATTAACAACTGAACCATAACAGCGGAAACGTTCAGATTATATTTGGTAAACCCACAGCAACCCTCAGGCAGCAGATAAAATCCAAATATCTAAAAAAATTTATGTTGAGAGTTGTAACCTAAGTATAAGCTTCAGCTCATTAAATGCATTTCATTTAAAATGACTTTTTTAACAACAGAAAATCTTTCTGGCCCACGTCACGACACAGTTGTACAGTTTCCTATAGCTACACATCAGTGGCTGCATTCGTGATGACTCTCACACTGCTCGGTGGACCGTCAGGACCTGTGCCATCGCACAGCATCTTCACAGGGACAGACAGACAAATTCGCAAACCGGCACAGAACCGCACTGCCCGCGCTCCCAGTTTCTCTTGCCTCCTCTGTGCTAACTGAACATTCAGGTCTGATGCCGCAACTCTTATTCTGGTAGCACTTTTAGATTCATCTAGACACGTTTTACTCCATAATAAATGCATGACAATGTGAAGTCATCAACATTACAAATATGTTGGATATTTTAAAAACAAATAGCTAAATGAAGACCCAGTAACATCCCCCACAGTCTTAGTAACCCCCTGCCTGATCCAGTTAGTTCAGTCCAGGGAGAAAACAGAACTATTCCAGCTAGAATCTGGCTCAGAGATGACACAGGCCCGTTACATAACAACGGATTCTGCTGATAGCCGAAAACGAAGGACCGCTCTGACTGGTGTTTCCCTGAGTGCACATTCCGATTGTAAGGTGAGTGGGCAGCAGGGACAAATAGCTCAGAGGACTGCGACACATATGCTTCTGGAAAATAGAACTCAAAACACAGGCCCTCTTGACAGAACATCAGTAACAAACCTACTGTAAGGAAACACATGATCTGTTTACTTATGTAAGAATTGTTAAAATGTATAACAAGGAGAAAGTCACTTCTGATGGATACAGATATTCTTAAATATGCATACATTTTTACACCTTTCCTTAAGACTGTTTACAAGACATAGATGATACTGGCTTAAAAACCGCCCACAGTTAGTGAGACATTTTGAGTACTATTTGTTGCTATTTTTCAGAGCACGGTATCTGAAAAACACCAATTCAAAAGTAGGTTTCTTCATGATTTCTTCCCTCCGCTGTGGAATCTACTAGAAAAGAACAAGCCTGGCATGTTAGTGAATGGTGTAGCAGACACTGTCTGCGAGTGCCCTGCCCGTGTTCCCCGCCCCCCCACAGCGCCCCGTGCACACCAGCCCCACTCCCGCACCCAGCACCACCGCCTGGCTGGGCTTCTTCGACGGCGAGGTCCGCCAGTCTGGGGAAGCCATGCTGTTCCCAGGGAAAAGCCCCCGGCAAGTGACTGATGGGAACCTCGGCTCCCACACTGCCTGTGTTCTACCGGGGCTCCCAGGGATCCCACAGAGGGGGCTGACATCTCCTCTGACTGCCTTCCTTTTCTGGACTCAGTTTCCCACCTCTACCTCACGTTTCCTTCTCCTCTGATAGAAACTACTTCCCCTTGAATCACTCACTGCCTTTGGTTTGGAGAAGAACCTAAACTAAGACTTTCAAAAGTGCTTACACATACGTTATTGTATTTTATCTCATAAACAAGTACAAGGTAAGAAAGGCAGTACTGGACTCATTTTATAGAGGACCAGAGAGGCTAAGTAATTTGCCCTAAGTCCCACAGCTGGAAAGAGGCAGAACTTAGGAAGAACTCAGCCCTGTTTTCTTTCTCTGTTTCTCTTCGCCTGAACACTTAGGGCAAAGGCCTAACAATGACTTTGTGGGCCAAAGACTCTCCTTCACTTGCTCTTGTGTAAACCTTTTAAAGCATATAAAATGTCAGACTAAATCATGTTTTCCAAGGTATATTTAAAAAATGATCATACCCAAACTATTTACATATTTACTATTTACATACCCAATCGTATTTACTGATGGCATTCAATATATACAACCATTCTAAACGCTAAACTATAGGTCACTGTGATCCTTTGAGTACATATGCCAGATGGGATGGTTTCCTTGGCTGCGGAATATCTACGACAAAATTATACCTAAGCTTCTTTATAGCTTTATAGCAAGGCTTCTCATTTTTAACACCCTGACATTTTGTGCCTGATGATTCTGTGCTGGGTGGCTGTCCCTTGCATTGCAGGATGGGTAGCAGCATCCCGGGCCTCCACCACTAGCTGTCAGTACTGGGTATATGCCCACACCCAAAAATTAATCCAAAAACTATCAACTGTCCCAGGGAAGGGGGATGCAATTCATCCTTGGTTGCATGACATGAGTTTTACAGACAAAACATCCCTTCACGTCTTCATGAAAGACAGCTAATCTGTAAGGGCACTAAGTTTAACATGGCATAGGAACAGAAACCATTTATATCTACCTTGGTATTTTGCAAGTGAAGAAAAGATGTACCTAAAAGTGACAGGGTTCCAAAGTGAAACGTGTGGGAGAAATAACAGTGGCGATGAATCTTATGCTTCTGAACTATTGCTTAATGGCGTTACACAGAAGGAACTCAGGCCTTTCACGTTCTAGCCCAACGGAGGGACCTGTGATCGGCTTCACTCCCCGCTGGCAGTAGCTCGATGGAGCAACAACAGCAGGAGGCAGGACACAACCACTCTGCTGAGAGAGAGGTGCTCTGTGAAGTACAGCAGTGTTTCTGGGGAGTGAGTAGAGCAGGTGCAAGCACACTGGTGAACACATAAAATGAACTCTGGAGTTCACAAGCACAGGAACTGTGCACCAACGACCACTTCAGTTGACCCGATGTCAATGGAAGTTCGGCACTTGGGCTTCAATAGCTGTACTTTGTAATGTTGTTGCCTGTTTTGCATTTTGACGAATATCAGTGTTTTAACACGAGGGCAGGCAGAGGTGCATCAGGCACGTGTGGTCTGCTGCCACCTCAACCCTGAAAAATCTCTCTTCACTTCTGTTTGGCTGCTGCTTTTTATAGCCTCTTCTTGGCAATGTATGCACTAGAAGCATTCCCTCTGTTAAACTGTGTGCACGTAGAATGTTCCATATATAATATCTGCTTAATGTAAGAAAAGACCACTCAATTTTCAGTGGCCATTTCAGTTTTCTGTTTATATTTTGGACGTCTAGCTTGGCTTTTAATGTGCTGCATTTCATATTTGTGTGTGTGTGTGTGTGTGTGTGTGTGTGTACACCTTAATGCAACAGCATTCTCTAACCAATTAGCGATACATAGGCAGTTTGCTTAGCTACATAATATGCTCTCTCTCCTTGATGAAGCAGCGGTTTTCACTGGTACCTAATTTTTATAATTTTCTAAATTCCCATACTGAGTACTTATTAATTTTATAATCAGAAAGTAAATTGAAAAAGCAGAAGTTGAAATAAAAAAAGTCAAAGTATCATATTTCAAACAATCAAGTACTAGAGAAAAGCAGATAATAGAGAAATGCACTCTAGGACTACACCTGGCCATACATATCTTTAGGGGCCTTATTAAGCCTTACCCATACTGATTAAAATAATTGTTTGTCAAGATTATGGGGATTTCATGATCTTTCACTCCAATTTAATTTGTCAATCTCTATACAGAAAATAGTAGGTTTCATCTATGATTTATATATTTAAGACCCTTAGATTTCTTAGAATTCCTATAAAAAATTTAAAATAATCAACAAAACAAACAAGCAAAATATAACCAGTGATATTGAAATTAAGAGCAAACTGACAGCAACTAGAGAGGAGGTGGCAGGGGACATGGGGGGAAAAGGGGAACGGTTTTCAGGAACAACTATAAAGGACAAATGGACAAAACCAAGGGGGGTGGGACCAGGGGAGGGAGATGGGGATAGCTGGGGTAGGGGGAGTGGTGGGGGCAAAATGCAGACAGCTGTACTTGAACAACAATAAAAATAAAAATTAAAATAAAATACATTTTAACATCAAGATTTAAACATTAACCACTGTTACTAATAATATCTATGTCTAAACTTTAAATTTTTATTTCAAAATAATGTAGTCTAATTACTATCAACTTATTCCTCAAACGACGCAATCGTGTTACACTGTCCTCACTCCTAATCTTACCTTTACTTCTCTCTCTCTTGGAATGTTACTTACTTTTCCTCATTTGTAAAATTTTATTCTGTACCACTGGAAGAGCTATATAAATAGCCTCATTATAGTTATTTTTAAAAACATAAATCCTACATGAAAATTTCTCTTGAGAAATATATAGTTTAAAATATGAAAAAGTTACCAAAGGAGGATAGTGCTACTTTTCAAGTTATAGTTTGAAATTTAAACACATGTATTATAAAGAAAAAATAGTTACTATTATCATTCTACTGGACAATCATTGTTTAAGTAAAAAATCCTGAACCAGTAACCATTTCATTTTATAAAGCAAAGTTAATCTTCTATTTTGTTCCAGTAGTATAAAAAACTATTATGCAAATCAACTCGTTGAAACAAATTTAAACCACAATTTCCTATTTCAATGTATGCTGACATAATGCATATTAAAAGGAGGAAGTTTTGCTATAGTACGTTGAAAGGCAGAACAAGTGACGAGTTACACACTAACGGGCAAAGCTCTTCCGCTCCCATCCACGGCGCTCCGCAGGCTGCTGTCAGGCCTGGTCTGTGCTGCTCACAGTCCGTCTCTTACGTGAACCTCAAACTGCATCCACGTCTCCTCGGCCGAGAGCACGCTCGTGCGATCGTCTCTGTTGTAAGAAGTACCTGTATTTCCAAGACCTGTATGATTTTCCCCCTTCAATTCCTAATACTCTACTCAAATACAGGGGGTGAAGAACTCAGGACAAAGTTTATCTTTGAAATATTTTTGTTGTAGACATAAAGTTCATCATTTCTATTACTTTTGATTAAGATATAGAGAAGCTAAAAGTTTCCCTTTTAAAAGTACAGAAAAATGTACTTATTAATGTGCTGTCTGGGCCTCACAGCACCTTTTCCTAGAGGCCATGCCGGTCTCTGCGCGCGGAATGATAATGTGTTTGTGGGATGCCTTGAAGGGACGGCAGTAATTCATTGCTCAATAATGGCTCCCAATATTTCATTATTTAATTTTGAATATTAAAGTCACTCCAATTATTCCTCTCTCTAATGACAGACTTCAAAAACATATATACAAATAACAAAAACCACGCTGGAATTACTACGGTGGCTGGATCACCCAAAGAGCCCCATGTTGTCTCCACACCCTTGCCGCCCACAGGAGAAATCTGAAAATGTTCGCAAGCACATGAGACTAAATTATTATGAAGGATCAATGACTGTAACTCCAATCATTTGCAACTAGTCCCTAATGCTTCACTGGGTATTTTGGGCAACATGCAAAGGATAAACTGAATTATATGCCTATGTTATAGTTCTACAAAGAAGTTCAGAGAAAGTCACAAACAATGTAGGAAGACGAAATACATGTAACTTTTATATATTTGAAATATTTAATATTAGAAATAAAGTACTATAAGCAATGAAAATAAAAACCTCATAAGCTTATATTATATACATTTATATTTATAGAGAATTTATAACATTATTTTACTCTGCTCAGAACTGCAGTTTTAGAAATTAGCAATTATTATTTTAGGTGTGATAGTGTTATTGTGGTTATGACTTTTAAAGAAGACCTTATCTTTTTAGAAACAGCTACTGAAATATTTACATATGAAATGAAATGGCATTTCAAAAGAATCCAACAGCAGGTAAAGAGACTGGGTGAGAGAACAGATGAAACGCTATCAGTCATGAGTCGGTAATCAATTAAGTTTGGTGATGGGCACACGATGGACATCATTACATTATTCTCTCAAAATCTAATTTCCAAAAGAAAAAAAAGGCACATTTTCGAATGATTATTAACCTTCACCAACCTAAGACTCAAGCCCAAAGACACCATTCTGCAGAATTGATCTATTACAATATTTCCCACCAACCAAAAGGAATGGGAAGATGACAAACTAAGATACGTGAATTCAGTAGCAGGTACTAATGTGAACTCTGCCAGTGATTTAACTATACATCAACTTCACTTTTAATTTTGTGGCAAACAGTTCACAAATTCTAAAACAATGACTGCCAGAGTTCTTAATGCTATTTTAATTCTTCTCTTCTGAAATAAATTTACCACTGATAGGACACTGGCTACAAACTATTCCTATTTTCTCTGTGACATTGTATATTATTGCCATAGCAGTATATACAAAATTGAAAAAACAGTATTTGCATATAAATTTGATGTTGTAGGTACACTGATTTTTTTAAATCAAAGCTGAAACAGTCCTCACACTAATATGTACACACGCACACACACACGCATGCACTTACATGGCAGAGGTAGTAAATGAGAAGAAAAAGAACGCGACTTACATACACAATCCTTTCTCCCTAAATAAGCGTACTTGGATTCCTACATGAGGCAGAACTGAAGTTCAGAACAGTGATGCGCAGGACATGCACCTACCACTTGTCCGTTGTGTGGGTTCTTATGCGCATATGGAGGGCCGCGGATGTGATTCCACATCTGACCGGAAGTCATGGCAAAGACTATGCACTGAAAGACAGGGCGCAGCGTGTTTCCACTGTAGTAAGAATCCAGCTCATTTTGTTAATTTATACAACTCATGCTATTTTGCAAAATATAAGAAAAAAAAAAGTACAATGTGATAACATACCAGCGATACCATGGCCCAACCGGTCTTGTTGTAGATGAACTCCAAGTTGTTTCTTCTTAAATAGAGCAAACCACCAACAAGTGACACTAACAGGGCCAGAGCAATGGTGCCAGAGTAATTAGGTGGTCTGAAGACGCGAATCTGCAAAAATGCAGCAAAAATTTTAAGTGAAAGAAAAACATTAATTTCTTCTCTTGCTCATATTCTAAGTTCTTCTAATCTTCAATGCAAATATTCAGAAAGGGGCTACCTTAATTTTCATACCTGGCATTAACACACCTTTTCCTCTTTAGAAGTCAAAAATGTATACCTTAAAACCCCATGGCTGTGTAAAATGTCTGCTCTTCATTTTAGGTGAGTACAGACAAACACAGGCAACACCTACTTGTATCCAACCCAGAGCTGTCCCGATTAATCCACGGAACACAGGGTCATCTAGTACAGAGTAACGGCGAGGTGGGGGTACAATATGTGTATTATTTCAAGTTGGGGCTTTTAAGAAAAGGCTTCTTACAAACAGCCTTATTGAGACATAATCCACATGCCACACAGTTCACTATTCAAACTGTACATGTCAGTGGTTTTCAGCACGACCACCACCATGTGCAACCGTCACCACAGTCAGTGTCAAAAGATCAGAACCACTTCGAAGGGAGGCCCGTACAGGCCCTTCAGCACTCCCGCCCTGTTCCTTTGCCCTCCAGCCCCAAGCAAACACAAATGTGCTTGCTGTCTCAACAGGTTGACCCATTCTGGACGTCCCTATAATATGTGGTCTTTTGTAACTGGCTTCTTCCCCTTAGCGCAATGTTTGCAAGGTTCAACCTTGTTGTAGCCTGAGTCAATACTTCATTTCTTTTCATGGGTGAATACTCCATGGTACGCATACACCACGTGTTATTTACCCATTAGTCAGCTGATGGTCACTGGGTCTTTTCTACCTTGTGGCTTTTATGAATGATGCTGCTATAAACATTCTGATACAGGTTTTTGTGTGGGCATATGTTTACATTTCTCTTTGGTATATGTGCAGGAGTGGAATTGCTGGGTCCTATGGGTACTCTCTGTTTAATAGTTTGAGGAACTGCCAAACGGTTCTCCAAAGTGGCGACACTATTTTGCATTCCCACCAGTGCTCTATGAGGGTTCCAATTTCTCCATTTACTTGCCAACATATATTATCTCACTGATTTCAGCCATCCTTGTGTGTGAAGTGGTATCTCATTTTGGTTTGAACTGCAGTGCCCTGGTGAGTAATGATGCTGAGCATCTTTTCAGGCACTTATTGGACATTTGTATACTTTCCCTGCAGAAATGTTTCTTCAGATCCTTTACCCATTTTAATTATGAGTTGTAAGAGCCCTATAAATATACCAGGTGTAAGTCCTTTCTGAGAAAAATGATTTGTATATATTTTCTCACCTTCTGTGAGTTGTCTTTCACTTTCATAATGATGTGCATTAAGGCTACTTTTCAAAAGGAGACATAATTCATAAGAACTCATGATTTCACAGTACGTACAGATCTTGGTTCTGATAACATTCACCACTAAAAGAAACCAAGACTCCAAGGAGACATGGCTATTAAGTGCTGGGTAGGGCAGATAAGTAGATGCAAGATGGGCCTAAAATAGATCAACTGGAGATTATCACACTCCCTGACCTCAAATGTTACTACAAACCTACAAGAAGCAAAACAGTGTGGTACTGGCAGACCAATGGAAGAAAACTAAGGGCCCAGAAATAAACCCATGAATATATGGACAAAAAATGTGTGTTTTTTAAAAGATTTTATATATTTATTTTAGAAGGAAAGGGAGGGAGAAAGAGAGGGAGAGAAACATCAGTGTCTGGTTGCCTCTCATACATCCCCTGCTGAAGACCTGACCTGGCCCACAACCCAGGCATATGCCCTGACTGGGAACCTAATCTGGAACCCTTTAGTCCACAGGCCAGCACTAAATCCACTGAGACACACCAGTCAGGGTACAAAAAATGTTTTTGTAAAGAAGGCACAGACATACAATGGAGACAGGGAAGCCTCTTCAATAAATGGTGCTGGGCAGATTGGAAAGCCACACACAAAAGAATGAGTACCAGACTACTGACACCATACACAAAAATTAACTCTCATATAAGGCCTGAAACAATAATACACACAAGAGAAAACATAAGCACTAAACATGTGGACCTTGATCTCAGAGTTTTTGTGAACTTGACCCCGAAGGCAAGGGAAGTAAAGGCAAATTTTAATGAATGAGACTAGATCAAACCAAAAGTTTCTGTACGGCAACAGAAACCATCAACACAACAAAAAGGCAACCAACCAAACCAGAAAAGATATTTGCAAACAATACCGCCAATCAGGGACCAATATCCAAAATGTATAAAGAACTCACGCAACTCAACAGCAACACAAACCACTCCAATAAAAATGCAAAGAGAACCGGAACAGACACTTTTCCCAAGAAGACATACAGATGGCCAACAGATGCTCAACTTCAGTAGCTATAAGGGGAATGAAAATCAAAACCACACTGAGATACCACTTCACACCTGTTAGGATGACTATTGTCAAGACAAGAAGTAACAAGTGTTGGAGAGGACATGGAAAAAAGGAAACTCATTCACTGTGATGAGAATGTAAACTGACGTAGCCTCTGTGGAAAATAGTCCAGAGGTTCCTAAAAAAATTAATAAGAGTTACCACGTGACCCAGCAATCCCTCTTCTGGGTTATCTACCTGAAAAGAAAATTGAAAATACTTATTCATAAAGACACATGCACCCCTATGCTGACTGCAGCATTATTCACAAGAGCAAAGCCAAGGAAACAACCTAAGCGTCTTTCGGTGATGACAGGATAAACAGAATATGGCACACATATACAACGGAACACTACTTAGTCGTAAAAAGGATTAAATATTGCCATTTGTGACAAACAGATGGATCTTGACAGTACCATGGTATGTAAAATAAGTCAACAGAAAAGGACAGAAGCATAGGATTTTACTCATATGTGGGGTATAAAACAGAAATGAACAAACAAACTCACAGACAACAGTATGGTTGTTACCAGAACGGGAGTAGGGGTGGGATGAAGAACAGTAAGAGGGTCATATACAAGGTGACAGAGGAGTCTAGACTTTGGGTGGGGAGCACAAAATGCAATAAACAAACAAGGTTTATACCTAAAACTTACCTAAGGTTATTAACCAAGGTTAATCCACTAAATTTAATTAAAAAAAGAATAAAGTGACTTCCTCTTTAAAAAAAGTTCTATGGCTAAATAATTTCAATCATCCTCAATTATATCCTTTAGATAAATTCCATAAAGATATGATACCTACTCTTAGTTATACCAATTTATAGTCCCAAGAATAGTAAATGTGGAATTTTCTCAGATAGCTCATGAAAAGAGAGTGTTATCCCATTTTTACTTGCCCAAAAGATAGATAAAAATTATACATCTTGCTTTTTAATTGGAATTCCTTTGATTGTTAATACCACTGAGAAATATTCAGTATATTTTTTACCCTCTGAAATTACTTTGTGCTTAACTCACATACTGTTTAATGGTTCTTAAAATATCATTGTTCTAAAAACCATTTAAATTCACCTAACTCAGCCAGAGTTTAGCTCACGCCACATAGCTATCAGACAGTTTTCTCTAAGCAAGGAAAAATGCTGCATAGAGAAATTTTAAAAATCCTGTGGCCTTATTACAATGCTCTAACCAACCAAGTTAATTAGCCGACTATTAAAACTACGGGGAATAAAAACATACATGAACATCCGTCCTGTCAGCAATCCACTTCGCTAGCTGTTCAGCAGCAAATCCGATTCTTTGAAGGTCAAAAGTATCAGCTCTCTTAGGCCTGCCTTTGGGAGGGAAATGCATGAACGTAGGAGCAGAGTTCATGTTGAGCTGGAAAACATGAGACAGAAACACTACATATAACGTCAGCCCAGCGGTCTTTTTATATCCTTAATCTAACATTTTCATTTTTTCTGCATGAATTTTGGGAAGATAGAATTTATTATGAAAACCCAAGTGGTTTCCAGAACTTAATTACTGTTTTATTCACCTTAATGTGCTACTGAATAAAAAGGCACTTATAAATCTGGCTGTTTGCTGAACCTTCACATGTAGCATACATCATTCATATCCTCAACTGTATTCTCTATATTTTATCAACCATTTCATTCTTTGTCTATCTTGAAGTCTAATTAGAGTAAAGAATGAAGTAATTTAAAGTGCAAAATAGAAATATTGTAATTTGGCAGTGCATGCACTATTCCACTTCTTGAGCAGTTATTAAAGAAAAAGTACTGGCACTGAATGAACAATATAAACATACCATGGCCTTAATTTCAAACAAATTAGTAGTAGATTGACTTCTCTGTTAAACTTGAAAAACTGTTTAAAAATGATTATGACTATAACAGAAGCCAACATTTTGGCCCTAAACAACTTGAATTTACCCAACTGTCACAGAAATTCACAATGATAATCATTTTCTGTTCGATTATCTATTGATTGAACTGTCTTGAAATGGTTATATCTCACTATTTTCTGAAGGTAATTTCTATTTGAAAAGCATATGAATAGAATACTAGCATAGTAATAAATGGTGCTTATTAACAATATAATATCTAAAAACAGGTAATAGATTAACTTACATTGAGGAGTAAACTGCAAAAATAAAGTTTTTGCTGCCTAGGAATTATGAAATTAGAAGCCAAAACATTTGTGGCCCTGACTTGAACTATAGTTTAGCATTTCCCATAAAAAGCAAAATCAACATGTGCTAGACCACAGTTGACATCGCGGTGAAGACAAAGCATCAGCATGGGCTTGCATGTGATGGACATTTTAACGTCTTTTAAGTGGAACAAGAGTCACCAGTGCCCTTCTTCCCGGTGTGTCCTCCCACTCCAGACCCTGTCCATGCGTGATTCCCTGATAGACAGGTGCACCAGTAACAGCTACAGCCCACATGCAAATGTAAGATTTCAAGGGCAGAAGTCCCTGCAGTGAACAATCAGAAAACCCATACTAAGGTTTAACATCCTAGAATTTTAGAATTTAAAAAAAAAAAAAAGCATATAATTTAGCTTTCATCTTAATTAAAACGTACAAATCCCCCAAGGGATTTCCCACAGCAGAGCAGGGGACACCCAGGCCCGATTTCAGGTCCAGAGCTCCTCCCACACACCGTCTTCACTAACTCCCTGGCCTGGTGTCGGGCACTCAGCCTCAGCCACCACTCGGGAGTCACATGTAATTCAAGCACTTGTCCAACAAGTCCCCAGCGTGCCAGGAATTGCCAGACTCCCACACGTGTTATTAATGCTGCATTCTGACACCACGGTACTGCTGACAGCGCCCTGGAACATCAGGGTAGAAAGAGGACTTCAGCAAAATGTGATTCAACAGTTAATGAGCAAGAAAACAGGAGAACTGAACATCTTTCAGCGGGCCTCAAGTAAAACAAAATAATATACTTTTCCATTTTTGTGGATTATAATTCCCCATAAAAATCATTAACTGCTATAACTTTTATGCATTTCTGCATTTGAAAATGAAAACTCTTGTTGCTAAGCTGAGGGCTAGGTTTTGAAGAGACAAAGCAGTTCTACATTCGTGATTCTGCTGAGTCAGAGTTAACCTGAGGAAATGTTTCAATTAAAAACAATCTCGACTTTAACTCGTGTATCTGTGCCAAACTTTAGAAAGTGTTTAAAGCACAGAAAAGGTTTCAGCGATTGCATCTGACAGTCCAGCCACTGGGTCATACGCGGGCAGCCTGCAGCCCGTAGGAGCACAAGGACATGGCTACCTGGTCCCACGGTTTTCTTTCATCAGAATTAACTGCCAATAATTTAAAGATAGAGGAATTTCTCTATCTTTAAAATACAGAAACTCTTATTTTGATCTCCTCTTGAAAAACAGATCTATCTACACGTGGCTCGCGTTTCTTCCATCCAGAGCTGAGATGCGTCTCTCAGGGAGGTCGAGCTTGCCCCTCCAGCGTGCTGCGGTTCCCCACCCATGCCGAGTATGTCCTCAACAGTGAGACCAAGGGTCAGACGCATGGCGTTTTGCTGATTTTATCTCTTACCGTACTTAGGAGAAAAGTGAAATATGAGTGGTTCCATGAAAGATTTATTTTCTTAAAAAACTAAGAAAGATTTTGTTGTAATAAATAGAGGAGAGAGAATATTTACTTGTGCAAATGAAGAACTAATGTGTTTCATACACTAAGTATGTACCTAAATAGAACACCATAACAAAGTGAAACTAATCCATCGTACTTTCATTGTTTAGTTTGCAGCCTGGCAGGATAGAGGTTTGGATGCTTCTGCTCTAGCAGTCAGCTTGGGGCTGGATGACCAGTTCCTAATGTGGCAGAGAGGATTCATATATATCTAATGAACAGCACTTGCAACTGATGACCTCTAAGGTCAATTCTGAGACTCTGTAGAGACTTATAAATTACAGGAAAGAATATTTGGTTCTTACAGTACCGTAGTTTTCCTTTATAAGGTTATTTGAAGTTACATGTTTGTGTATGTGTTTTTCTTTATTTTCATCATAGTATGATTACATCATATCATTATTAGCACCCTAGTCTGTCAGCTCCTCATGGGGAAGAATTGTGTATGCTTTTCTTGCCAATTCATTGCTCCTACAGGGGAGTAGGTACTCAATAATATTTGCTGAATAGATGAACAAAAATAAGCATCCTCAAAATGCAAAATAAATTTTTGGAGGATGAAATAAGTGAAGAATACTAAAAGAAAGACCAAGGGTAAAAGGTAGTAAAGGCAAAAGAGGGGATTTATCTTATTCAACTAGAAACTGGCAAAAATGAACAAATAATCTGGAAGCAAACAAGCAAAAATACTCACTCATGACCCATTTACAGTTAGTGAGCTAGATTCTTTACAGAACTAAAGCTTTCCCATGACCCAGTAAAGCATTATGCCAAAGAGTGTCATATGTGAGAAAAATAAAATAGACCAAGATATCCAAACTAACCAGTGATGCCTGGTAGTGCAGTAAGCTTTACACTTGGAGGCACTGACACATGACTGCAAATGACAACGTGCCAGTCTGCTCAGGCTGCTGCAACAGAACCCCACCGGTGGGTGGCTCGAGGGTAGAAACTTGTCTCCTCCCAGTTCTGGAGGCTGAGCGTCTAAGGTCAAGGTTCCAGGAGGGTTTGGGGCTGGTCAGGAGGGTCTCTCGCTCGTCTGAAGAGGGCCGCCTTCTTGCTGTTTGCCCTCACATGGCCCACTGTCCTCTGTGCACACACACCCCTTGGAGCTCTTCCCAGAAACCACATCTAGGGAGCGGTGCCCTCCTTCGACACCAGCTGAAGGAGGGGGTTTAGGTTCCCATCCTTCCAACGTCACCTAACCGTAATTACGTCCTTAAGGTCCCTGTCTCCAAAAATGGTCACACTGGGGCTAGGGCTTCCACATATGAATTTGAGAGGGACACAATTCATTCCACAACAGAGAACAAACACTTTTCAAAAAATATCTAATATTTTATATGTAAAATTATCTGTATCTCCCACGTGGGGAGAAGTGAAGGTTAAGTAAAACCTTACATTGACGTTTATATAACATTTCAAAAATTTCTGCACAATACTACCTTAAACCACATACAATTAAATATCAAAATACATGTAAGGTTAAAGCAGGTAAGCTGCCCCTGAATGCTGAAAAAACACACTTCTTCCACAATGCAAAAGTTAAATGTTCCTGTACTCACTAATGGCAAACACTATTCGATGATTAAAAAAAAGAGCTGTATTTTAATTGCATCAAATAATTTATTAAAACTACTGTTGTATTTAACTTATTCAATAAAGGTATTTTTATCTGACAAGCTAAAAGGTATCAACATAACCAACTCTTAACTATATTAGGAAAGCGGAATACGACTTTCACCTGTTGAAAAACGTCGGTCCCCTCGTCGTAGTCCACCATGCTGAAGAAGAGCTTGTTACAGAAGGCAGACGAGTAGCGCCAGGAGTTGGCCAGGATCTGATACTCCTCGTTAGCCTGCCTGGTGGGAACGGTGGAGCAGGGCAGAGAGCGTCAGTGTCCCAGCACTAAAAGGCTGTTAACCACGGCAATTCCAGGGAAGGAGATGGCCAGTGTCTGCCATGGAAAGCAAGCTAAGGATAACTTTTTTAAATGTTTTTAAATGGTTGTAGAAATTTTAAAAAATGAAATATTCCATGACATGGGAAAACTATATAAAATTCCAATTTTATAGTTCATAAATAAAAGTTTACTTCTACAGACCCACAATGATTCATTTACATTGTTTTCTGGTGCTATTTTGCTATATAAGGGCAGAGCCGAATGGTTGTAACTGAAATGGTACAGGCCAAAGCCCATCCTGGCACTTTAAAGTTCAGCAACTCTTATTCTGGAGGATAAAGTCATTTTACAGCATCTCATATGCATATGTGTATACGGGTGTGTGTGTGTGTATTTAAATCCTCTGATAATTTTAGTAAGAGGCATAGAACTTTTTAAAGAACATTTGCAATTCAGTTTAACACAGAAACAATCATGAGAACATATTTTAAAATTGTAAATACAGTTGCACTGCACTTTTATATATTCCATTTATCTAAAAATACATTTACATTCAAACCTAAAAGTAAGCAAAATGGCACAAAGAAACAAATAATACAAACAAGCCTTCCTCTAAGAGCATATTTCTGTTTATTTTAAATAAATTTCTTTTGGACATTTTATTGACTTCCCAATAATAAAGCTCTGTATTTTGGTGTAGGGGTGGAATAGGAACAATGGATGGTGTTTGGAAGGATGTAAGCACAGTAATGGAAACAGGAAAACAGTAAGTGATTGCTAAAACATTAATAAAACGACAGAGTTCTTCCATGCAGTAGTAGCTGATTATTCACAGGAGTTTGGAGGAGTCCCTCTCCTAAAAATAGAAGTAAAGAAATAAAAAAAGTATACTTCCGCAATAACAAAAGTACTTGAAGTAAAAGTCAGCAGCAGATAAGCGATTTCAAGAACATCTGGAAGATAAGTTAGTGTAAAAACTCTGATGGAGAAAGCTACACTCTCTAAGGGGACCACAGGACAAAGCTAGGGAAAATACTGGATCAGAGGCAGCAGAGGTGCTGGGTCTGAGGTTTTATCTGGTGAACAGGCAAGCCTGTTACTGTTTCATGGCTGGCAGAAGACATGAGACTCCTGGGTCAGAGACAAAGGACATTATTACTTCATGTTTGTTTGCATCGATTCCCCGTGCCCCCAAGTCGCACAGGGTGACACAAAAGGTCCTCCGTGGCTGCCTGCACACACCACTGACTGTGTTACCCGAGAGGAACACTAAGTGTGAGGGACTTCCTGTTTTAGAGTAAGTGATAACAAACTTGCGCTGTGTTCAGTGGGAGACATGATCTCACTACCTGAGGCCTGTCCCTGCACACACAACAGTCTGCATCCTTGGCGTGCCAGCGAGGAGGTGCAGGAGTGCTGCTGCTCCCAAGTGTATTCATACGGAGAACAATGGCATGCAAAAAGGGCACAAAGAAATAAAAGAGAGCACTTTCAAATTTTAAATACGAGTGTTTGAATTATATCAATATCAGAAGGTAGAGTTCATTAAAATTCACAGAACAAAAAATGATATAGGAGGACTATATTGGTGGTAAGGGAGAAAAAGGGACCTAGAGATTTAATCCAATAAATGAATTTTCAAAGAGAAGGAGACCCAGAGAAAGAAGAGAGACAAAGTGCAGGAAATATTCCTGGGGACATAACACAATTCAAGAAGTCTAAGTCTTCGAATTAAAATTATTTTCCAGGTTCTGAATAAAAGGAATACGACAAGATCAACACCTACATGTACTGTAATATTTCAAAACATTATGGATAAGAAGATCCTAAAAGTCTTCAAAAGAAAAGAAAATACGTAACAAAGGCTAACAATGAGAATGGGACTGGACTGGTTAGGAGCAACACTAGATACTGGCAGATAACGGAACAGTTCCCTTACAGTTCTGAGGGCATGTAATTTTCCATACAGAATTCTATATCAAGACAATCCAGTTTGAAATAAATATTTTCTAAGGAACATAGGAATCTGAGATTAACTTAGGATATAACTGATAAATAAAAAGGTAGTATGAATAAAAGTATAAGAAAACCTGAGACTATGATAGAAGCTCTACAAGACAGGGAAAAGGGCAAGCAGAAGGATGGTAAGGGAGGAAGGGTGGAAGACGCATAAGAAAGCTGTGGTGATCCAACTATGAAGCTGCAAAGTACAAATTAGAACAGGGCTTTATTTGGGCTTCAAGATGAAGAGAATCGATTCTAAGCAGTCACTTTAATCAGAAGGAGCTGGAAAATTTTAAGACTATAGCAAGTCAGACATCTGGTCCCACAACAAGAAAAACTAGGAAATCAACATAAAATGCAAGGTCTAAATATGAAGCAAATTAAAATGTATCATAATTTTGATTAATTGAAGATGAAAAAGATGAATGATTTTGAACATTTGAGTGGGACAGAGACCATAAACAATGGCACTGTAGAAGAAAACAATCACAACCTACTACTTTGCAGTAACACTATTTATGTAGAAATAATAAAAATACTGCATATCACCATTCCTCATTCTAAATTAACCTAAGACGGAGCACAGATGTAATGACAGTTACAGCACAGAATGTAAATGTCATCAACTGTGACAACAAAGACATAGTACCATGAGCAGGACTCGGGAGGCAAAGAGGACAAAGGAGAGGTGATGGGGAAGGGTGTACTTGCTACTCTTCACGTTGCCAATTAGAGAATCAAAATATATAGTTTACAGTTAATGGACAAGACACAGAAAGATGCTATTTACTGTTATAAGAATAAAAGAAAAACTAAAAAGCTATGTATAAAGAAGGGTTGAGATGAGTTCGATCCTCACCTGTTAAGAAATGTAATGATCAAGTCTTTGCATGTATGGAATGAAGATGAGTGTGTATGAGACAGCGCTGTAAGAATAACACTAGAGATATGAAACATCAGCAGAAGACGACGATGCAAAGGAGTAATAGTGGCGGCCGTGGCCAAGATCGCAGGTGAGGGCAAGGGCTTCGGAATGTAGTTGCTCACTGCGGACCCCTTTTTAATTAGCAAGGGGCACAATATTGCTGTGACAGTGAACAGGGCTGTAATCTGAGGTCATTAGCATAAAGTAAAGACCTCAGGACGTCATTTTATTAGAGCACAGTGTATAAACCAATCACTGCGAGGGTAAGGCCAGGACCATTGTTCTCAGTAGGCAGAAAGTTATGTGGTGTATTTTTAGAATATGTTCAATAAAAGTAGCTACAAACTTTTCAAGCTTTAGTGGTGAAATAAGATTTAATTGATTACAATTCACTGAAAAAGTATTTACTGAGCAGGTAATAGCAAGAAGAGAGCTAATGTCCAAGGTCTCTGCTCTTAAGGAGCTGGTTTTTCAATGGAAGACATAACAAATCACCAAATAATACATAAAAATAATTAAAAGCTAAAATACACTGAGGAAGCAAATACATGGCATGGTATTACAGAAAATAAGGTGGATCTACTTAGACGGTACAGTCACAGTTCCTCAGATGAAGTGAAAGTGAAGCTCGCACCCTGAGGATGAGAGAAGCCAGCCATCACTGAAACGAGCTGGAGAAGGAACCTTTCAGGGAGCAGCACGGGGGCCTGGGGACGGGCAGAACAGAAGATGCGGCACCCTGAGGCTGCAGGACAGACAAGACCGCGCTCTGCTGGCCAGGGGAGTGAATGAATGCACATGGCCTGCACAGTGTACGCCTGACCCCCAACCCACCCCGTCCGGTCCACGTGACACAGGGCCTCACCGCTCTGCTTCTGACACTAAGACCAAAACAGCTCAAAGCAGGAGCAGCCCTGAAGTCTGACCTGATTTTCTGTCACACGGAATAGTCTTACTGGTAAGTACTCAACAGTGGTTTTCAAAGAAAAAGGTATAATAACTGCCTTCCGTGAATGGGCACTGACAATGGAATAGGTCTGAGCATACTAATGAACCTTAGAGACCAGTGCTACCTTAAAAAATGTTTAAAGCATGGCATTTCAATTAAGAAAATGGTATATTTTTACACATAAGAATATTTTACACAAAATTTTTCACACAAAATTTTTTTTTTAACTTTTTAAGTGTCACCTAGGGAAATAGCAAATCAGCAAAAACTGGCACATTTTTGTGAAGGATGTTTTAAGAAAAAAATGCTTCATTTGGAAAAAATATACATGAAGAAAAGAATCAAATTTAGTATTCACCATATATGTACAGTACCTAATGGAATGGCAGAAAACAAAGATAATGTTGAATTTATCTATCTTATAATGTTAGAACCCACTGCAGACCTACTAGTCCCTACTAAGTATACATTCATACACTCATTAATTCACTCCACAGATACACATTAGTGCCAACAACATGTCAAGTAGTGCAGGTGTGAACAGTATGTGCAAAGACCCTGATCTCAAGAATAAAAGTCAGCAAGTAGGGGCCTCACACAAGTAAACACAAACTTTCAGAGAAGTACTCTGAAGGAAATAATAAAATGTGATAAAGAGCACTGATTTTCTTTGACTAAATTCCCAGCAGTGGAATACATTTCCATTTTTAGTTTTTTGAAGTAACTCCATACTGCTTTCCACAGTGGCCGCACCAATCTACCTTCCCACCAAAAAACTCAGAACACTAATTTGAAAGAATATAGGCAGCCCTATGTTCACTGCAGTGTTATTTACAACAGCCAAAATCTAGAAACAGCCCAAGTGTGCATCAGTAGAGGAGTGGATAAAATAGTTATGGTACATTTACATAATGGAATACTGTTTGGCCGTAAAAAGAGAAGAAGAAAATTTTACCCTTTGAAACAGCATGGATGGACCTGGAGAACACTGTGCTAAGTGAAATAAGCCAGGCAGTGAAAGACAAATACCATGTGATTTCACTCACGTGGGATCTAATGAACAAACGGAACTGACAAGCAAAACAGAGACAGGCTCAGAGGTGGACAGCAGGATGACAGCTCTCGGGGCATGCAGTTTGTGGGGGGGGGGCTGGTGGGGTTGAGCAAAAAAGAAAAAACTCATGGACACGGCAACAGTGTGGTGACTGCACAGGAGGCGGGATGGCAGGAGGTGGAAGGGGGTATGGAGAGATAGATGGTAATGGGAAAAAATGTTTTAATGAACTATTTTAAAAAAGCATATTGATGAGTCAAACAGAATGAATTCATTTTGTCTTTAAACTCCATACTCCGTATCATCCACTCTTTCAGCTCAACTTCACAACAATCACTTTATCCTTTGTTCCAAAATCCTTAAAAGTTTCCCAATGCCATAAAGACAATGGGCAGAACAGCAGACAAGAGCCTCCCTACCCTGCCCACAACTTACACTTACTATCTATGTACAAACCAGACTAGAAGGGCCTCTGTTTTTTAACATCCTATGTTCATTCTTTAAGCATTAAATCCTTTGCTTGAAATGTCCTTCCTTTCAACAGTTTGCTCAAAAACTGCCTCTCCTTTAGAAGTCATTCAAATGTCTGTACCTACCATACCTGTTGAGGTAAATATCTGACATGAAAACCCCGTCACTGGACAATGCTACTCATTTTATGCATGCATCTGTACTGTTTATGCATCTATGTTTACTCAGTGACTGTTCAGTGGCTAGGACGTGGTACAGGCTAGGCATTTGATGGTGGTGATGATGAATAATATACATTCTAAATGGTCAATATATCATTTATACCCTAGAGCTTAATATCACTGAATTAGAGGCGCAGAATGCTGGAGAGACTGACCAAAAGCCCACTTGTTTGTATTTAAATCCCAGGATAATGCCTCTTGTAAGACCACTTGCTTTACTTTATTGGTGGTCTTAGGAAGCAAAAAAGTAAACACTCTACATCTGAGTACCATCGCAAATGAATGCTGTTTGTCAAAGGAGTAGTGGTCATGGCATGAAAGGTTGTAATGACTAAATCATCATCTAACATCACGTTCTTAATTTCATATGCAGAAACAGAATCTAGATCTTAATCAATATTCACTCAGCACATTCATATGTGCTGCAATGGTAAGAACATACGCCTCATGTCTCCACCTTTACGATGCTTGTTAGAGAAAGGAATTGAGACACACTAACACATAAATAAGACACAGATATTACAACAAGATCATAGCACACAGGGACTGTGTGGTGTCTAGAGGAGGATGAGACCGCAGTGCGCTGGGGCGGCTGGGTAATGCGTGAATGTAAAACGTAAAAATATTCAGAAAACAATGGAAGGCCTAAAATTATAAGCAAGAAAGGACAGAAAGAGAATATTAAGGTAAAAAAAATCGGTATAAACAATGACTACCAAGTCTGAAATACGTATTATTAGTCTATTATTATTATTCTATTATTGCTCAAATAATAGAATATAAGTTTCATGTTAAAAAATAAGAAAAGAGACTGGAAACTCTCTTCTGGTAGAAAGCTAAAAAGGACCTTGACTTTATTCTGCAAACTGAAAAATGATGAGTGTTTTGAAGAAAACGAATTATGCCAAATGCTAATTAAGAAAGCCATATCTGGCAACAGTGTGTATAATATATTGGAGGGAGAGAAAATAAATGTTTGCAAACCACTTAGAATGCTACTATAATGGTCTACTTGGGGAAACACATGAAAGTATTTAAATAAACTATAAATGAAGAAATGACATATTTCTTATATACTCTCCTTTAGAATCTAGAGGACCAAATTAACCAACAAATTTCCTACACAAGCTCCTTCTACTTAGGAATGTATCTAGCTGGAATAGAGAATTTCAGGGGAGCTAAGCAAATTACTTTTCAACACAAATAAATACTTAGAGAAAATTTAATACTGACAAGATAAGTAGGGGCTTTCTTCTGTACGGATGTAATTCACTAGCAATAGGATCACTGAACAGACTTGTTTGTCATTAAAAATAATTCAATGAGCCTGAGAAATACAAATTCCAATGTTGATGACATCTATTGAGAGTATAAAAGACCCATTAGAAAGAATGTGCTCCAATAACATAAACTCTGTTCTCTAAAGTTAACCCCATTACCCTTATCCCCTCTGAGTCCAGCTTCTTAATGATTAACAGGAGATAGAAGAATCCTAACTAGTGACAAGTAAGAAATTCACGGGATCCTCGCACATGTCTATGTCAGCTTGGACCAATGAGCAAAGATATCATTGATGCTGATAAGCACACCTCAGACTTTCCCGCCACCTACAACAAAATTGAAATCTGAAAACCACAAATGCTCTAAATAGTTCAGTCAAATAACTAATTTTTCAGCATCGTTTACTAAAAAAATCATTTTCTGTTTTGGTAGTTCACAAGAATATGAGGCCTCATTTCAACCTTCGGAATCGTTCTAACGTGTTCGCCTGCTGCCTGCAGAGGGCAGTCAAGATGCACCAGAACACCTGGGAGGCTTAGGCAGTAAGGGAGGCACAGTCCTGCTACATCTGTTCATTAAATCTTCCCAATTTTTTATTGTGGGAACAAGAAAAAAATATCACTTAATCCAAATGCTATAACTTTTATATTATACTCATTTTTAAAGGTTATGTAAAATTAAAAGGGATTATTAACTCATTTTTAGTTGTATGTATTTAATATATACCCATGAAGAATGTGATTTTTGTCTTAAATGTCCTTGAAGAGATTTTTAAGAACTATAGTTTGCCTTTTAATGTTAATCAAACTTCCTATAAAGTAAAAGATTTATACCAAAATTCCAAAGTATGCTTTTTATACACATATATATAAAGTGGCCAAAAAGTTTGTTCAGCTTTTAAATTAAAAGATACATTTTTCATTTTCACCAAAACTTTATTGAAAAACATTCACCATTTTGTTACACTACTTTCTGCCATCTTTCATGCAACTTCATAATTCCATCTGCCCAAAACTTTTTATCTTTCTGAGCAAAGAACTGCCTTTTGCGTCTTCCAGGGGACTGAAATTTTTTCCAATAGGAGAATTTTGTAAAGACTGAAATAAATGGAAATGCGAAGATGCAATGCTTGGTGAATACAGCAGACGAATCAGAACTTCTCAGCCAAGCTGTAACAGTCTTTGCCTGGTTATCAAAGACACATGCAGTCTTGCACTATCCTGATGGAAGACCATGCATTTTCTGCTGACTAATTCTGGATGCGTTTCGTCGAGTGCTACTTTCAGTTGCTTTAATTGGAATCAGTGCTTGTTGGAATTAATTGTTTGGTTTTCCAGAAGGAGCCCATAAGAGGACTCCCTTCTAATCCCACCATATACACATCACCTTCTTTGGATGAAGACAGGACTGGTGTGGTTGGCAAGGGTTCATTTCACTGCCCCACAATCTCTTTTGTTCCACATTATTGTAAGGTATCCAATTTTCATCGCTAGTCACAACTTGTTTTAAAAATGGAATGTTTCATTACACTTAAGTAGAGAATTGCATGCAGACGTACGGTCAAGGTTTATTTCTCATTTAACTTATATGGAACCCAAACATCAAAGCAATTAACATAACCAAGATGGTGCAAATGATTTTCAAGGCTTAATGTGGATATTTTGAGTATGTGGGCTATCTCTCGAGTGGTGTAATGTTGACTGTTCTCAATTAATGTCTTGATTTGATCGCTGTCAACTTCAACTGGTCTACCTGACCATGGAGTGGTCATCCTATGAGAAATTTCCAGCATGAAACTTCACAAACCACTCTTGACATGTTTGATTAGTCACAGTACCTTCTCCATACACTGCACAAATCTTTTTTTTTTTGCATTTTACTTGTATTTTTACATTTTTTGAAATAATAAAGCATAATATGCCAAAATTGTTGCTTATTTTCCTCCATCTTCAATATTAATATGGCTACACAAAAATTCACCAATTTTGATGTTTTTTAAATGCACACTGATATGAAAGCTGTCACAAAACAATCTAACAAAATTATTTCAAATGAAATTAAAGACAAGCCATCTTATGAAAACATCTTAAAGACAACTAGAGCTGCCCTATGAAAAAAACTGAATGTTTTGGCCAGACTGCTATATTGCATCATGATTCCAAAGTATGTCTTCATGAAACCCCAAATTAATCAATTTCTGTAGATAGTGATATTTATATATAGAGAGAGAAAGATCTAGAATGAGCAGAACCAGCTATTACTTACGGCTCCGAAGGGAAACAACCAAACAGACTGGTAAACAGAACCTTACAGAAGGATTTTCAGAGTGCTCTCTCTCCGCTGTGCTACTGAATACGATGAAATATGGAAACAGACCCACTGCTGCTGAAGAGCTGAGAGAGCAACCGTTCACTAGCATGCTGTAACTGGCTGCATAGCTCCCTACTGGGCAGAGGTCGCACTCATTGTGCTCTGTATTTCCTGAGCATCTACATTTCCTTTATCAGACCTAAGCAGATACCTTTCCCGGGAAAACAACTTTAACATAAAATAGGTGATGCAAATACTATCTTAAAGGAAAAAATGGATATGAATACATACAAGAGATACTAAACTGTATAAAACATGCATAGTTTCAACTCAGCTCGAGTCAGCAGATTTTTGTTCTCTTAAAAAGCATGGTAACACCAACATATACATGTTTAAAGGCCGTATGTGAAGAAGACTGACATACAACATAGTAAACAAACTCATTCATTCACTGTTCATTTGACAAATATTCTTATCTACTATGTACATACTATAAGTATAAGGATTACAACATGTATCTGATGAATATTTGTGGAACTGACAATAAAGAATTAACAAGCGGATGAATGGATAAATCAATACAGAGCCCGGAAAGGGTAAGAGTGAGCAGAAAGACACAGGCCCTTGCCTTAAGATACATTACTCCATTAAGGAAACATTTATAATGTTAATAATGACAACAACAAATGAACAAGTCCAAAACAATGTAAATCTTGTTGAAGATCCTATGCCCAGGAATTATCATGATATTCACGAATATTTGTTGAATAAATAAATTTAATGCATTTATCACAAAACCTGACAAGTTGAAATTAGGAAAGCATTAATTCATACCTTAAATTCTGCAGGATTACTCAACAATTCTATGTTTTAGCTGCTGTGGTAAAGAACCTTTAGAGAACTTTGTTGCGATGAATCGAAAAGGCAGACCTAAGATTTAGACAGTGTCCCCTGAGACGGACATTCAGTATTTCCTAGTTAACCGAAAGCATCATCGTCATCCTAACAGTTATGGACGTTCACTCACTATGTGCCAAGAACCCCTCAACCTACACGTGTCTCCTTTAACGCTCACAAAGCCGTGTGCAACAGGAGCCAGTTCCATCCTTGTCACACGAGCCCAGAAGTCAATGGACTTGTCTCTACCCTGTGGCCAGTGATTACTGGGGAGAGCAGAATTCAAACTCAGTAAGAGAGAGGTTTTAACAACACCTGTGCTGATACATAAAGATATGAATGCAAACACAATGATATAAATGTTGTCCCCAGAACACTTACACTGAAAATCTGGGATACTTTTAATTTAAGACTTCAGCTTTTTAGAGCAGTTTTAAGTTTATGAAAAAATGAGAGGAAGGAACAGATTCCCCATACACCCCCATCCCCTCTCACGCACAGCCTCTCCCCTTATCAACATGCTCACTAGGAGAGAGGCATGTTTTACCAGGGTGAACTTGCACTGACACATCATATCTCCCAAAGCCCAGAGCTTACCTTGGAGTTCACTCTTGGTGCAGATTCCATGGGTTTGTACAAGGTTATAAGGACACATGTCCACCATTATAAGGTCTATAGAGTATTTTCACTGCCCTAAAAATCCTCTGTGCTCTGCTATTAATCTCCCACCACTGACTCTCGATAACCACTGATCACTACTGTCTCCATAGTTCTGCCTTTTTTCAGAATGTCATACAGCTGAAATCATATAATATGTAGCCTTTTCACTGGCTACTTTCACTTAGTAATATGCACTTAATGTTCTCCCATGTCTTTTCATGGTTTGATCCTCATTTCTTCTTAGCATGAAATAATATTATTGTTTACTGCACCAAATAATATTCCATTGTTTGATGCACTGCAGTTCATCCCTTCACCTGCTGAAGGCATCTTGGTTGCCTCGGAGTTGCTGTCAATTATGAGTGAAAATGCTCTGAAAATCCATGTGCAGTTACTGTATGGACACAAGTTTTCAATTTCTGTGGATAAATAATGAGATGAATGATTGCTGGATCACATGGCAGGAATATGTTTAGCGTTGTGAGAAAGCATCTTCCAAAGAGGCTGCACCATTCTGCACTTCCACCAGCAGTGGCGAGAGTGCCTGCTGCCCCACAGCCCTGTCTGGATTTGGTGCTGTGGGCTGTGTGTGGATTTCGGCCATTCTCATCAGTGTGCAGTGGTTTCTCACTGTCATTCTTGTTTCTATTTCCCTGATGACATGTAATGTGGAACATATCTTCATATGCTGATTTTCCATCTTTGTATCTTCTTTGGAGAGGTGTCTGTTAAGGTGTTTAGTAATATTTTGAAATTGGGTTGTTGGTGTTCTTACTGTTGGGTTTTAAGAGTTCTTTGTATATTCTCGATAATGGCCCTTTATCAGATACGTCTTTTGCAAATATATTCCCCCAGTCTGTGGCTTTTCTTTCAATTCTCTTAAGACTGTCTTGCAGAGCAGAAATTTTTCATTAAATGAAGCCCAGCTTATCAGTGAGTTCTTTCAGGGATTGTGAGATTTTTTTGGTTGTTGTTGTATCTAAAAAGGCACCACCATGGCCAAGGTCATGTAGGTTTCCTCCTTTGTTACCTTCTAGGCATTTCAAGAGTCTTGCATTTTCCATCACGTCTATGATCTACTTTGGCTTAACTTCTGCGACAGGTGTAAGATTCATTTTTTGTCAGGTGGGTGTCTAGTGGTTCCAGCAGCCGTTGTTGCAGAGACCACCTTTGCATCCATTGTATTGCCTTTGGTCCTTCATGTTGCCATTGCTTCTTTCTCAAAGATCAGCTGACCATGTTTATGAAGGTCTATTTCTGGGCTCTCCATTCTATTCCATTGATCTATCCTTTCAACAACACCACGCTCTCATGATCACTACAGCTTTACAGTGATCCTTAAAGTCAGGTAGCACCAGTTCTCCGACGTGGTCCTTCTCGTTCGGTGTCCTGTGGTCTGTGCTGGGCACTTTGCATCTCTCTATAAACTTTAGACGGCCTGTATCCACAAAAGGACTGGCTGGGGTTTTGACTGGGACTGCACTGAATCTACAGACCAAGTTGGGAAGAACTGTCATCTTGGCCATATTGAACAAGGACTAACTCTCCATTTACTTAGTTCTTTGAGTTCATTCTTTTTTTTTTCCTAATATGAATCTTGTACATATTTTGTTGGCATTATACTTTAGCATTTCATTTTTGGACGTTCTGATGTAAACAGTATTGTTTTATTAACTTTATCTTATTCTTTTATTGTATTTTTGTGTTTTTATGTGTGTTGGTTGGTTTGTTTGGCATTTATCCTGCTTGGTGTTCTCTGAGTTTTCTCAACCTGTGATTTGGTGTCTGACATTATTTTGGAAAAACCTCAGTCATTATTAATTTAAATATTTTTATTCTGTTCCTCACTTCTCCTTCTATCCTAAAGCAGTTGGATATTATCGTTTTTCCAGTCTTGTTCTCTTTGCTTTTCAATTTTCAAGGGTTCTACTGATATATCCCCTAGCTTAGAGATTCTTTCCTCAGCCATGTTCATCTACTAATAAGTTCTTCAAAGGCATTCTTTTCTGTTACAGTTTTCTATCTTTAGCATTTTTTGGTTCTTTCTTAGGACTTCCCGCTCTCTGCTTATATTGCCCATCTGTCCTTGAATGCTATTTACTTTACCCATTAGAGCCCTTAGAATATTAATCATAGATACTTTAAATTCCTGTTCTAATAACTCCAACATCCCTGCTGTATCTGGTTCTAATGCTTGCTCTGTCTCTTCAGATTGTATTTTTTGCCTTTTGATATGTCTTGTCTTTTTTTTTTTTTTTTTTTGCCAACATGATATATCAGGGGAAAAGAGACTGCTATAAATAGGTCATTAGTGATGGAGTGGGGAGATGGGGGAAGGAGCAGTGTTCTACCGTTCTGTGATTAGGTCTCAGTCTTCTGGTGAGCCTATGCCTCTGGACAGTGAACTTCACAACTGTTTCTTTTTTCCCTCCACCATTAGGTGGGACAGGATGGCTGGAGTAAGCTGGAGTGGGTATTTCCTTTTCCCTGCAAGGAGTGCTAAGTTAGGTGGAGTTAGGTATTTTCCTTCCCCAGTTGGTTAGGCTCTGATTAATACCCCAGCATAATGGGGTCTGGGTAACTATTTGCCCTGAAGGCAAGCCTTATTAAGAACAGTGCTCTGGCGCCCTGGCTGGTGTAGCTCGGCGGATTGAGCGCGGGCTGGGAACCAAAGGGACACTGGTTTGATTCCCAGTCAGGGCACATGCCTGGGTAGAGGGCTAGGTCCCTGGTAGAGGGTGCAAGAGAGGCAACCACACATTGATGTTTCTCTCCCACTCTTTCTCCCTCCTTTCCTCTCTCTCTAAAAATAAATAAATAAAATCTTTTTTAAAAAAGAACAGTGCTCTGCTGCATTTCAAAATGATTCCTTTCCCCTTCAAGCATTGTTCTCTGATATCTATAGACTACAGGACACTGGTCAAGTTCCTGGAGTAAAGATTGTAGGGGCTCCTCATGACTGGGTCACCCTGAGGTTTTTTGGCTCTAACCGCTGCCCACAGAGCTTCCAGCAATTTATCAGAGCCAGCCCAGGTCTTCCCGCTCAGCCCTGGTTCCCACCGTGGTTTCTGCTCACGCGTCTCTGCTCTGGTAAAGTGTGACACCCTGTATTCACCGTCCTCTCCAGATTGGATCTCTGCAGGTCCAGAAAGTCATTTTTTCAGTCTGTTCAACATTTTGCTTGTTATTAGGGTAGAGTGACAACTTCTAAACAAGCTGGTTCATTATATGCAGAATTGGACTGAAAGTGAGTTATTTTTTGAAAATAAGAATTCCTAAACACATTATCATGCTAAACTAGTCAGACCCTTCTAAGGATGAGAATATGTTTTATCAGCTTTCCAAATGAATTTTATATATACAAAGTATGAAAATAGCTGGAATAAATGAATACTGGGAAAAATGGAGAGGTTTCGTAGATGAAGGAATTTCATCTGACTCTGCAGTGTACCCCCCTACAAATTACACACACTTAGTCTATGTTCAGAAAGAAAAAAGTGTACAGGAGTATGATAATTTGGTGTAAAGTGAAACAAATATAAAATAACCATAAAACTCTCCACATAGTTTCCAAATGCCATACTCTGCTTATCTGCTCCTGTCCAAGCAGGAAGGATATAGACAGCATTTGAAATCTGGACTGTGCGCTGGCTCCGCACTCAATGGATGAACTTGGCAAAGTCACGGATACTTTCTGTTTACTTCTCCCTTGGTGGCATGACAACACTGGCGATCCCTGTCTCTCTGGTTTTTGAGGTTAAAAGTATCAGGCACATGCCTTCCTCAGGAGAGCAGTCCCAGGTCTGCACGTGAACTTGTGTCTCCACCGTTTCATCCCAGTCCCTGTCGCCTGATACCTAAAAGCAGTAAGTCATGTTCTCACTAGGTTTTACTGTCATCAGAGACACAGAAGGGCTCCATCTGAAGCTGTTTTACCTGACGGAGTATTGGGATGTATGACTTCATTGCTTTGAGACCCAGCCCCTTGTGCATCTAAGGGAAATTATTTAGGGCCGGACATCTGGGGCCATGACAAACACAAACCCTCACTTAACATGTTAAATGACTAACATACCGGGTGGGAAAAAGCAGGCTTGCTGTTGTGAGTATGTGAAACACAGAGTCGACTCTTGGTTTACTATTTATAAATCATTGTATTATTTTCCATATGAACAACTGTAAACCTACTTTGCCTCGCCCTGTATGGTAAAATCAGGGCAATCAAGGACAAAGGCTTAAAAATAACACACATGTTATTAGAATTTGTGAATATACATTTACCTATATGAATAATATTCCTAGCTTCAAGGTAAAATGTAGAAACTTTCATCTTTAGTTTGAATGATTGAGAATAGCTATCAAGATTCTATAAATAATATAGGTTTAGAAAAATAAAATGCTATGTTCAAGCCTATTTACTTCTGTAATTGTAGTAAGGAACTTTTCAATGTGTTTTTCTCCAATATGTAGTATTTGCATTTATTTCATTCAATGAAATCCTAGTAAGTACATGGAAACTGCAAAGCACTGACCTGCACGTGGTCGAGCACTTACACATCATCATTACTCTCGTGTTAGTGTAACAGTTTCCCTCCAAAGAACTTTCTAACTGATGGTCAGCCTCCAAATTTTCCTACTAAGATTAAAACTCTACCGGAAAAATTACTGAGTTTCTGTAGGATAATGACAACCAACTAATAGTTTCTAAAAACTAACAGGCCTACAAGAAGAACAAACAAAACTGTTCATGCCTATAACGTAACTAGGATAAAAAGAGTAATAAAGAAGGTAAAAGTATACAAAAGTGGAAAAATTATCATCTGTACCCACAGAAACACATGCAAGAACAGGAAGTAAGGTGGGAATTGTGGGAAAGGAAAAGAGGCTCCTGGCCAATACAAATGAATGAAGGGGCTCAAAGCACACAGAACACACGAGCGGCCTTGGTGGGGAGGGAGAGAACTGAGAGAGGCAGAAATGCAGGCCTTGGGGGCCCAGTGGTACAGCGAAAGGGGAGAGACAAGTCATGGAAAGTATAGGCTCTACAGAAACATGTAATTGTCTCAGAATTAAAAGATACCACAGGAAGGAAGAAGGAAGGGAGGGAGGGAGGAGGGAGGGAGGGAGCGAGGAGCCTCTTGTGTTCAACCAATTCTACTTCATAAACACAAAAGGATACTCGAATTTAAAAACTACTAGGCTACTTAAAAGTCTAACCATCACCTCCACATATAAACTACTATCTGTTCTAGGAAAGAAAAAAAAAAAGAGCAGCAAATAACCAGCAGTATTCATACAAAGCTACTACAAGAAGAAAATAAAAGAATCCATATTGTTCAACTGATGAAAAGTTTTCCTAAAATACAGCCATGAAAAAGAAAAATACAACATTCCAACTTGAATTAAGTATAATTAAACAAGCATTTATAGACATAAAATATCTCAAGAAAGACAAAAACTCAAAACAGAAGTAATACCCTGAAAGATGTTATGTGAAAGTTGAGAAAGACTCAGGAAACTAACAGAAAGAAAAAACAAAACAAAGCAAAACACCAAATTCCTGCAGACATGGGCACTGCATTACAGTGCTCAAAGAACACAGATGACTAAAAATGTAATAAAGCACACTAAGAAAGGAATTAAAAACAGGTAAGAAAATCAAAGTTAAAAGAAGGAAGAAGGGGTAACAGATATAAAAGACGGCCAAGAAAGATTAAACACATGGAGAACTGGAAGCCCATAACAGAAAGACAAAACAATGAAACAGAACTGATATTCTAAATTACACAGCAATAGAACTTTCTGGAAATAAAACAAGACCTGTCTCTACATATCAAAAGGCCCCACCGTTTATCTGGAGAACATGACCCAGAAGAGTCAACTCGGAGACACAGTGTAGTAAAATTATTAGATTCTAATGAAAAATACATTTTGCCCTCTAGGTAAGAAGACAAACCCCATACAAAGTAAGAAAATGAAGCTGGCATCAGTTTCTTGAGAGCATCAGATAAAATCTGTTGAGGCCACGTACACACACTCAGAATGCTCAATGTCTCCAGCAGTCGAAGAAGTGCTCTCTCTTCAGCCTCCAGCACTGCCCTGAAGGCCCGCAGCCCAGGTGGGCTCTTCAAATACTGAAGGAAGTGCATTCCCTGGTTTGAGCGGTCTTCTTCGGCAATGATACAGAGCGACTCCACATCAGGACCCTCTGTGTAGGGTCAATCTAGCACGTAGAGCAAGCTCTGGCTTGCTACCTGCCTTCGGGGCCATAAAACCCGAAGGACCCATTCAAACTACACAGTCGTAGTCTCCTTCCTATTGGAATCCATATGAAGGGAACATGAGCTGTTCTCCACTTATCAATAGTCATTTGAATTTTGGACATACCCCCCTCTGACATGGCTACCAAGTACAAGTAAATACCTGATTTCTCTATTTTGGGGTTGGTCATCTTGGACTGAATGGGTAATAAGGGAGAAGGGTCTAACAGGCCTCGCTTGTTAAATGGAAATTGTATATTCAGGAGGGCAGCTGACCTAAGCATGGCAGCCTGTCTGTTTTACATAAAAAAGACACAGTAACCTTTTGGGGGGAACCTTATCCCCCATCAGTAACTGAAAAAAAGCCAGGGGCTCATGCCTGCCAAGGGGTCATTAATGGGTCACTAATGTAGATGCCGACAGTAAAGACACATCCTCTGATGAGATCAACGGGAATCAAGCTTCTGACAGGCCAGCACTGCCCAGATCACCAGCACTGCTACCTGACTCCACTACTGTCATGGACGTCGCGGGGCACCCGCCATCATGGCTGAGCACGATTTCAAGCAGAAGCTACGATGCACATTGGACTTGGGACTCTTACCAACACTTGGCCACTAATATCCCCATCTATTTTTAGCCAACTGGCTCCATTAGCCTGTGTGACCTCCACTCAGGGCTACTGGCACCTAAGACAGTCAACATCCTTTCAGACAATGATGTCACTGTTGCAGATAGACCATAAAGTTGGCTTAGAATATGTGGTGAGGCCAGAAAGTAAAAACTAATGGAGGTTTGTCATAACAGGTCAAATTAAGGGCAACATGAACAATGAAGAATAATCATACCAATGGATCAGTAAATAAAATAAAAATCTTTGAGTTGAAATACTATACCTATCCTACCTTTTCCTACCTTACTTTTCTCTTTTGAGTATCTCAAGGAATTAACGTAGAAGGATGACATAATTTTTAAAACTTCATCAGTTCACAATCACCAATATTAAGCTCAGGCGAAGATTATCAATGGATGCTACAATCACTGGCTGAAATGGTAATGAGAAACAGGACAGTCATGTGATCTAAGTACCCCTCCCATCCAGTCACCTCCCCCAATAACTTATTACAAGGGAAAAAAGACAGGCTTAAACAATACAGAGATATGGTGAGCATTACCCTAATAACAGTAAAAGAGTTGGGGTTATCCGATCTCAGCAAGAGACTAGGAAAAAATTTAATACAGTGAGGTTGTATCATATGACTTCAACTTAAAAAATAATAAAATTGATTGAGTTCAGCAATAACCCGAGAACATCCTTTATATTAAACTGGTCGTGGATTCATTCAAGCCTGAAATAGCCCTCATGTATAATCCAAACCAGGCACATAAAGTGTGAACGCCATGAGAGTTTGCCGGTCTGACAAAGAGGGGAAATCTTCTGTTCATGTGGCCAGACCTACTAGGGTGACAATAATTAAGGCCATAGAGAAATATTATCTAAGGAATAGAGAAAATGATAAAGGCTGTGGTCCCCAAACCATTTACCAAGCACTTACAAGAGCATTAAGTGATGCACAAGGGTAATTTTATCTATACACAATATTCACCTCATGTGCTCACTTTACAATCTAATCTCATAAGAATACGACCTCGCCTTAATGAAACAAAAGGCTGATGAGCTCTTTTCCACACGGCGTTTTCAACCAGCTATCTTCAGCTCGCCAGCCCCGGTTATGAGATGCTGCTCTGAATAAAAGCTTTTCATGATCTAATGAGTTTAATAAATGCCAGCTGATGGATCCCTGCCCTAAAAGATTAATAATCTTAATTAGAAATGCAAAAGCAAGATGCAAATTACAGTTCACAGGGTAAAGGCAATGATGAATGTGGACACTTAATAAAAGCATTAAACTCTATTAGCTCTGGAGTCACAAATCCCAACCCTGACGGATATTAGTTGTGTGACTTTGGATAAATCACAGAATCTCTTGGCTTTGAAGTTCTCATCTATAAAATGGATTTTTTCAGGCTTAACCTTTATAACTGAAAATGACATGAGCTTCTATATATGTATAGTATATGTCATATATATTAATATATGTATGACAACATAGAACTCCCAATACTTACACATAGTAAACAATAATTTTATTTAGTTAGAGACAGATGTTAGCCAGTTAACATGTAATACGTCAATGTAATAATTTATTCACCTTCCCTTTTAAAATATTTTTACATGTGTAATTACCAATTTTTTTCATTTAAGTCAAATAATATATTAATCTCCAAGACTTCACCAAAACTTCAGTGATACATTCACCCTGCTTGATTCCACATGCACTTTTCTATTTTCTTCCACTTGGACTTTTTTCCTTACATTTATTGATCCAGAGTAATAACCTTAGAAGAGGATATTTTGTTCTTAGAATTTTTTGTGACTTCCTGGAAAAGATGAGTAACTTTGTGGTAGGATACCTCTAAAAAATTTAGCTATTGTGGGTAATGTTCCCTTTAGTACAGTTTGATAAAGGAAGTTGGAGCTAACACGTATGGGAAGGAAGTGAGAATTGTATTGAGTAGTCTTAATTAACAGCTTTATTTGGCCCAGGAGTTTGATGTTAGCACTGAAGAAGGTGAGAATTAAATTCTGAAGTTTGTGAATAAACTGACTGTGTGAAGGAAGAGCCGAATGATCTGCGTAACTGAAGAATCTAAGTGTGAGTGAACTCTAGAAGAAAACGTCTTAATGGAAAAAGCAGAAAGTCTCACAAACAAAAGCACTAAGATTTTAAAATTATAGCTATGAACTTCACAATGATTCTACAGAATTATAAATATAGTAGTTTTATTTTAAAATGGCCCAAGAGTCCATTGACACAGAGGACCTAGAATTTAGTTCATGTTTAGATAGGAAGAAAGGAAGGGAGAGAAGGAGGAAGCGGGGGGATGGAGAGCTGCTTATGATAGGGTATTTCTCTCAGTGAATCTACAACTCCCTTTGAAGCTTAATTTAGAATGCAATGATATAATTTGAACAATTTTTTCCAACACTCTGTACCTTTTCTTACTTGAGATCCTTTGATCCACTCTACCCACTATCATATAGATCAAAGTACTCTCTGGGTTCCGTAACAGCAGATCTCAGAACACTGCTCATCCACAATAACTTAACAAATCCTCCTTTGAAATTTATATTACTCCATAATAAAAATTTGTCATCCCCATCTAACAAACTCCAAGGCATCCCTCTGTTGGCTCACTTAATTTTCTTCCTCTCCATTTCCATTATCATCCTGAGTAATGTCAGCACATGCACACGATTTAATCTAGACACTACCACAGGCTCCTCAAGCTTCTCCACAGCATCAGCAATCATCTAGATTATACTTCAGTCAATGTGTCAAGTAAACCCTTTATGACAACTTCTAATTTTCAAGCCCATCCTGTTTGTATACAAAATCTGTTCTGTATGTTGACTACAGCACTACCAACACCCTCCTTGTGACACTGTACTACAGTTACACAGTATCACTGTAGGACAATAAGCAAAAGGTATAGGATGTCTGTATTACTTCTTACAGTTGCACGTGAACCTACAATTATCTCAAAATTTTAAAAAAAGTTTAAATAAAAAACAGCACGTGTTATACATGTTTTATAATTTTACTTGTCCAAAATTGTGTTTAGTATGTTCCTACTAAAAACTATTTCATGTATTACAAACCGTTTACTTCTACTTCACAGGAAGCAAGTTCTAATCACCGAAGGGATCTAAAACTAAATGGACTTCCCTAGTAAACACATACTCTCTATTAAACTAGATTACGTCTAAGGGGACTACTTCACTGTCTACGAGATACAGTTAGATGAGCTACAAGGCAGTATTCAAACCCAATTCTATCACATTCTTACCTTTGTATAGGATGGAAGGATAACAAATATTTTTTATGGTTATATGTGGAATTGGTCAACAAATATTTTACACAGTAAAACAATATTGGCCTCACAATGTCATTTTCTACAACACAATGATTTTTAGCTCACTTTTAAATGCTCATAGTTATATTTGACTAAACAGTTGTTCAACTGTTTAATTCTACAATATACATTGATATTAAATCTAATAAAACAAATACGTAAGCATGCAGTATTAGTCTTTAAAACTTTTTAGACACATCAGTCACCTGCACACCGAACACTGCCGCTGAGGCTGAAGGGCCGTGAACATGACGATCATGGAATAGTTTCGAGGTGGCGCCTTTATAAATTTTCGGAACTTATCACCATTCATTCGGAAGATTGAGCGCCTGGAACTCCATTCCATCAGTTGTTCTACCTTTTCAGCTAAAAGATTCTGCAATTAAACACAGGAATTTAAGTTTACACAGGGTTCAAGTCCTTCAGTTTGTATTTAGTATAAACAGAATCACGTGGGATTATATTTTAGCTAACATTAACTTTGGTTAAAAGTTCTTGTTTGGGTGAATACGTTCATTGTTAAGTGACCTTATGTGCATAAAATATTTCATTTTACTTTCCTTAATGATATCAGAGGTTTATAAAACAGATATCAAAAGTAAAATAGACTTCCACCTCCAGAAAGATGGAGTAGACATGCTCTTCCCTAATTCTCCCACTAAAGACAGCTGAAAACTTTGGTCAGTGTATAAAAAACAAGCATAAGAAGGCTTGAAAAAGTGGAAACAAGGAGGACTAGCTACAGGCCTCAGGACCTGAACATACACACTGTGGCAGTGAGTTTGCAGGGTGCTCTTTTTTTTTTTTTTTTTTGGCTTCATCTACCCTAGACTAGTTGCTAAAGTAGTTGGCAATCTAAGAATTCCAACAGATACAGACCGAAAAATAAAAACACCAAGAAAAGCCTGGTTTCTCTTTACAAAAGGATAAAAAAAGGGGGTGGGATGATAAAAACAATAACTGCTCTGCTCTAGCCAGACACCAAGTCCCACCTCCACCCTCACTAGCAAAGGCTGAACTTGACCTTAAACTGCCCTCTATGTTTTAACATGCGACAACAGGAAAGAATCTCATAAATACAAAGTGAGGGAAAGAAACTTATGCATAGTCTGCTGAATGGTTCTATTTACATTAAGGTCAAAAGAGGAAAATTAATCTACTGTGCTTGAAATCAGGATGTACAGAAACCCACACAAAATGGAATATTTTTCAGTCTTCAAGAAGAAAGAAACTCTGACTTCTGTGACAATATGAATGAGGCTGGAAAATATTATGCTAAGAGAAATAAGACACAGAAAGATAAATATCTCATGATCTGATTTATGTGTGGAATCTAAAAAAAGAAGAAGAAAAAGAAAAAGTGGTTAAATTCATAGTAACAGAGAGCAGAATAATGTTTACCAAAACCTGTGGAGAGGGGCGAAAGGGGGGATACTGACCACAGGACACAAACTTCCAGTTATCAGGTGAATGAGTTCTGGAAACCTAATGTACAGCATGGTGACAATAATAATAATCACACATTGTATACTTGAAATCTGCTAATAGAATAGTATTCTCTAGCATTCACACATTTTAAAAAGGTCACTATGGGAGGTGACAGACATGCTAATTAGCTGTGTTGTGGTAATCATTTCACAATGTATACATATCTGAAAACATCACACTGTATTCCTTAATTATATAGAATTTTTATTTGTCGACAGTAAGTTAAATTTATTTAATAAACAAAAAACTAAATTAAAACGTTAAGGGCTAAGGACTTTTGTTTTAGAAAGACCTCTCACGTTGCACATTTGAGGATGGACTGGAGGACAGAGTAGACACAGTCAGCTGAGAGGCAGCAGAAGTCAGAGGGAGAAGAGATACGAGAGCCATGTAGCATCCTAATCAACAGGACTTGGTGATCACGCAGGAGTGGGATGGAGGAAGGAGTCAAAAATGACATCAAAGATTTTGCTTTGAGCATGTGAGTGGATAATTTTCTCACCCACTAAGACAGGGAAACACAAGCAGAAGAACGAATGCGTCAGACCCTGAGTTCAGTTTGGGATACGCTGCTTTGATGTGCCTGCCTGGTATTTAAGGGCATGGACGTGTGGTCTGTTTGTTCATTCCTATACACCAGATGCCTAGAGTAGGGACTAGCACACAGCATACGTCAATAAATATTTGCAGAATTGACAAATAATAGCATGCTGGTTTTTTGAAAAGTAGTGTTCAAAAAGTAGTGTCTGAAATTTCCAATTACAGGTGACATTCAATAGTGTTTAGTTTTAGGTGCACACCATAGTGGTGAAACATATAACTTATGAAGTGGTTCCCCCAGTAAGTCCAGTAGCCACCTGGCACCATACAGAGTTATTAGAATATGATTGGCTATATTCCCTACGCTGTACATTACATCTCCTTCCGTGAGTATTCTGTAACTGCCAATTTGTCCTTTTTAATCACTTCACCTTTTTCCCCAGCCACCAACCCCACTCCTATCTGGCAAACATCATTTATTCTGTGTCTGAGTCTGTTTGTTTTTGCTTTTTAGATTCCGTATATAAGTGAAATCATATGGTATTTGTCTTTCTCTGACTTATTTTACTTAGCATAATCCCCTCTAGGTACACCCATGTTGTTGCAAACGGTAAGATTTCATTCTTTTTATGGCCAAGTAATGTTCCATTGTATATGTGCACCACATTTTCTTTAACCAGTCCTCTACTGACGGGCACTTAGGTTGCTTCCCTGTCTCGGCTATTGTAAATAATGTTGCAATGAAATAGGGATGCATGTATTTCTTTGAATTAGTGTTTTGGATTTATACAGATAGATATCCAGAAGTGGAATTGCTGGATCATATGGTAGTTTTATTTATAAAATGAGGAAACTCCATACCGTTTTCCACAATGGCTGCACCAATCTGCAGTCCCACCAACAAAGCACGAGGGTTCCCTTTACTCCATCCACATCATTACTAATACTTGTTGTTTGTTGATTTATTGATGACAGCGACACTGCCAGCCATGAGGTGTTACCTCATTGTGGTTTTAATTTGTATTTCTCTGATCATTAGTATAATGAGCATCTTTTCATATATCTACCGGCCATCTGTATTTTCTATTGGATAAATGTCTACTCAGGGCCTCTGCCCATTTTTTAATTGGGTTGTTTTTTATTTATTTATTTTTTTGGTGTTAAGTTGTATGAGTTCTTTATAAAGTTTGGATATTAACCTCTTATCGGGTGTACCATTGGTAGGTTGTCTTTGTTTTGTTTGTTGATTTCCTTTGCTATCAAAAAATTTTAGTTTAATGTCCCATTGGTTTATTTTTCCCTTGCCTGAGGAGCTATATTATATATATAGATAGAGATATATCATATATAGCATGATATATACATATGAGCAATATTACTAAAAGCAATGACAAAGAGTTTATCGCCTATGTTTTCTTTTAGGAGTTTTATGGTTTTGGGTCTTACATTTAAGTCTTTTACCCGCTTTGAGTTTATTCTTGTATATGCTATAAGAAAGCGGTCCAGTCTCACTGTTTTGTATGTTATCTGTCCAGCTTTCACACCATTTACTGCAGACATTGTCTTTACCCCATTGTATATTCTTGCCTCCTTTGTCACAGGTTATTTGACCATATAGGATTTATTTCTGGGTTCTCTGTTCCATTCCATTGATCTACTCAACACAGTAATGACCGTATATGACAGTCCATAGCTAACATTATATTCCATGGCGAAAAGCTAAAAACACATTCCTTAAGATCAGGAATAAAGCAAGGATGTCCACTTTCACCACTTTTATTCCACATAGTCCTAGACACGGAATTCAGACAAGAAGGAATAAAAGGGATCCAAACTAGAAAGGAAGAAGTAAAACTGTCATTATTTGTAGATGACATGATACTGCATATAGAAAGCCCTAAAGATTGCACAAAAAGCTACTAAGCTAATAAATTAATTCAGTAAAGAAACAGGACACAAAATATTCAGAAATCAGTTGAATTTTTATACACCAATAATGAACTATCAGAAATAAAGAAAACTATCTCATTTGCAATTGTATGAAAAATGAAATACCTAGGAATAAATTTAAATGAGGTGAAAGATCTGCACAGTGCTGAGACAATAAGAAGATACCTCACGTATCTCATACCTGGAGGGGAGCACCTAAGAGTCAGTATTTTTCTTAATGTATTTCTTCTACGGTTCTAGCACGAAGACTAATTTGAGAAGTCACTCCTTTATTCAATCTCAGAAACATGGCACTTCTTGTATCACCAGACCTAGCATAAAAGAAACACGTACCTCACCCTTCTTCCACCATCACTTCTCAGTGAATTTCTCTCGTTCCACTGAAGCCAGCTCACGCAAGGATTCTTCCATAAAGCCACCTAGGAACTAGCAGTCCCTCCTTTGGAGAAACTCTGCTAGACCACATACCACACTCAATCATTTCATATGGCTGCCTCTCCTAATACCTTCTCAGTTCCTCGGGGGCAAAAATCATGTCTCATGACCTTTTTAGCCCCAGATCCTTGAAAAGTCCAAAGGACATAAGAGATACTGAAGCTGTATGTACCTGAAGTAGGAGTTCTTCTACACTTAAATTAGACATTTTTAACTAATAATTTAAGAGATATTTCTAAATTCTCTCTACAGGCACAATATAAAGACAGGAGAGAACAAAAAAAATCTCTAATTGTGCTCTAGTAGTTTTGTTTTTAAGATTTTATTTATTTATTTTTAGAGAGAAGGGAAGGGGAAAGAGAGGGAGAGAAACACCAATGTGTGGTTGCCTCTAGCATGCCCCCCACTGGGGACCTGGCCGGCAACCCAGGCATGTGCCCTGACTGGGAATCAAACTGGCGACCCTTTGGTTCTCAGGCTGGCACTCAATCCACTGAGCTACACCAGCCAGGGCAAGCTCTAGAAGTTTTAACATATTTAAATTTACTTTAAAAATACTAAACAGATTGATAGCCTATAAACACATGGCAGAGGCAGATTTCTAGGAGTTTAAATTTTATGTACAAATTTATAAACTTTTAAAATAGAAATTAATCAAGAGAGAAAATACTTCTACTTTCTTTGGCATATTCCTCTCTGAACCTATTTCTATAATATCCTACATTATTTACTATTATTCACTTTCCACCGATAAGGAGCGAAGTGATCAGCATTTCTATCTCTTGCCTCAAGTAACTTCCCTGTTTGAGAGTCAACAACCCAAGAGTGAGAAGCCCCTGGAATTGCTCAGGATGCACGGCTTCGACTCACCACCTTAGAAGCCTCTCACCTGTGCACACTCAAAAAACTTGAATAAATCACTGGTAACTGCATCACTTCTGAATTTTCTCACCTTGGCACACCAGAGAAACATTAGAAGGTATACCATAAACTACATTAATGACATCAATGGTCTTTATAAGCAAAGAAAACCATAAACCCGTTGAAGCCAAATTAAAACCTGGGCCTCCCGCTCACCAATGTCAACATCTCATCACTGATAAAGACAATGACAATTAGCACATTCACTACAGAAATCATAAAAGTTTATTTTTAAAATGGAGCATTATCATCCATACCTTAATGAGGCTCATAATCAACAAAAAGAAAGCACTATTTAATGAGGACTTCCAATGTGTCAGGTACTATACTAGGCTCACAGCACATTGGGTGCCGACCAACACCCCTATCACACAGAGGAAAAAAACCTCGGGTTCAAAGAACCTAAATTACTTACTCAAGATCAAAATAAGAAGTGGTTAAGTAGGGAATCAAACTCAGTTTGTCTACTGTTACTTCCTATGCTGTTTTCTCCATGTAACGGTGCATGTATGTACGTTGTACGTCTGTGTGTGATATCGCTCTCTATACCCCGCCACACACACAGTGTTAAAAAAAAATCCCTAGGGAACTACTTAAACAAAAGTAGACTCTTCTACACAGTAAGACAGTTCATTTTAAAAGTTCCTCTAATTTAATTCCCTGGCTAGGCCTAGAAAGTAATTCTTTGTAAGCATGCATCATTTGTGGTAAAACTAGGTCGGATAAACAAATTAACTTGTAGTTTCCGGTTGCTTAAAGGTTTTAAGATAACATAGAAAAATGTATTTTAACAATGCCAATATACTTGAAGAACATAATAGCAAAAACATTGTGTGTTAAGAGTGAATCTAGAACCCACAATTAAAGAGAATCACGTGCCAGATTATCTATTTAGGAAGTAGTACGGAAGTAATCGATTAGCTTTGTACAGGAAAAAAATGGTCTAGGCAGAGAGGTTTTCAGGACACTGTGGCTGACTCACACTTTCAGAAGCAACTATTATAAAGAAGGTTGAGCTAATTCTCTAGGGAAAATGTTACAAGTGCTGCAGTAGAAATATTCAGTAAGGAATGAAGATCTGTTAGTGTGAGTACAATGATCTGAGAAAGAATCACAGGCTGAGTCATTGCCTACAAATAGGGTTTATTCCCGTCACTGTTGCATTTCTCTGAGACAGCACTCTTGCCTTGTTGTAGGACAAGGCTGGGTGCATCTGCCCCTTCAAAGTATTTCCACTTTCAGGGTCATTTGTACTCCTCCCTGTTGGGACTGTTTCCTTCCTGCTACCATTCACTTCTTCAGAACTAGTTTCAAGGCTCCCCCATCTTCTCTGTTTGGTTGCCCCCCTTGGTTGCTCACAGAAAGCAATAGTCATGCATCTTAATTGCATGGATCTTAATTTCATTCTCCACTGGAGAATGAAACAAATTTTTAAAAAATCATTCCTAAAGGAACTCTGTGTATTTCAGGGACCACAGAAACATTCATAAGATGGACTATAATGTAGCCTTAAAAAACGGAGAAGGCACCATATGTCTATTTTAAAACTGAGAAAGAATTTGATGGCTGAAGTTCAAATGTTGATTCTTCATTTACATGCAATGTGACCTCACCAAATTATTTCCGTGAATCTCAGTTCCTTCATCTCCAAATTTGAAATAATATCTCACAACGATGCTGATAAAATTAAGTGAATGAATGTACGGAAAACTCATTGCACATCATCCTGCAAAAGACAGGCACTCAAATTGTGTTCCCTTCTCTTCAGGTCAATTTCTACCAGCAACACTGATCACGCTGCTAAAGGAACATCTACAGTGAGAGTTGTTTAGGTCTCATTAATATCTTAAATCTTAGAGCTACCAACTGTTTTCTCAGTACTTATTTCAAGAAAAGCACTGTCCTAAGTTTATAAACAAACAGTACAGATTACTAATTACTTGACAGGCACTGTGTTAAATTTCTGCAACATGAAAGTGGAAGGAGCACAGCCAATCATACTCACAAGACCTTCTGGCAATGAAGCTCTAGCTGAAAAATATTACTGATATTGATGCTATGGTCGTGCCTTTGCTGTTAAGTAAGTGGCTCAGTGCCAGCTCAGACGGGATGGCATAAAAGATCTTATGTCCATGAACACTAACTGGTTGGTAATGGCTATTTAAATTCGGCATGGAGGAAACCTAGACTGACACTATGTAAAGAGTAGGTGAGCAGTTGGATTTTGTCTGCTACTGGCATGAGGCTGGGGAACAGGAACACGGTGTCATAAATCTACTGTATCAGAAAAGGAAATGAAACCTAATACTTAAAATCTTCAAAAGGAAACCCTGTCCTTACCTATTACATTGTAAAAAGCAAGGGCCAGCAGGTCCCACCTGTTCATGAAGTTAAGATAGTCAGTCATATTAACTATATCCGTCTTATATTTTTACCTTAATATTTTTATGAAAGCTGAATTTTAAGGCAATTCACTATAATTAAACAAATTGGTCCTCAACGTATGATACTACTCAAATTTTCTCATTTTTTGACAAACCAATTAAAAAAATACAAATGATACAGTTCACGAAACAACATGTAATAAAATGCCTCAATCCAAAGTAAAGCTTACATACAAAAAGAAATCTCACTAATCTAATACTTTTATAGTCATATATCTGTTTCCGGCATTTTATCCCTAGGTGCATTTAATGATGACCAGATGCACCAAAACAAAGATGTGGTCTCATGTCTTAAAAAAAGAAAAAAGAGATGTCTTCCCAGAGGAACGGCCGTTCATGTGCCCGTGTACCGTTCTCCTACACAGTACTTACTTGGGTATTTACTACTCAAAACGCCAGGGCATCGTTTGCCCACAGTAACTCTCAGATATAGATTTGGAATGAGAACAGGAAGTACATGCTGATAGGACCTCTTGATGACACACAGAAACTTCATGACCCCTCCGCCCCCTTGTGTTTTATCAGAGTCTTTACTTTTCTAGACTTTACTATCCAAGAGGCTCACTCAGCACCCACTGGTAAATCAAACAGAAGTGGCAAGATGCATGCTGTTTGCATTTGGGAGAACCCTGATCTTCAATTCCTGAAATCATTTGATCCTAAAAATCCTTATTCATTTTCCTTAATATTATACAATTCTCAGATTTGAATAAAATATAAAGAGCGATTTATGCTTGCAGAAGCCAAAAATACCACTGATCAGTCACTACATCACCCAACGAACATTAAAAAAAATATTCAATAAAGGTCACCAAGAGCCTTACGAGCACTCAGAAAACCACAGTGAGCTACACAATAAATAGGGAAATAGACTATTTTGATGAAAACCATAAAGGCATATAGTACACATGCCATAAAGAGGGCAACAATTTGAACAAGTAGTTTAATCAGTTAAGAACTCAGCAAATTACAGCATCTCTGCAGTAAATGTAACACTAGAGGAAAACCTCACCTACCATTACTTCAAAGATGAAAGAGTAAGAGATTCAAAATCTTCTGTGGGGCTAAAGAAAATAGTATTAAAATAAAAAGAGAGCCAACCGTATGGGAAGACATATTTGCCAATGATACCTCAGACAAGGGACTGATCTCCAAAATATATAAAGAACTCATACGACTCCACTCCAGGAAGACAAAAAACCCAATTAAAAAATGGGCAAAAGACCTGAACAGACACTTCTCGAAAA